>NW_019379589.1:944407-962040 GCF_000648655.2 Copidosoma floridanum
AATGAAAAAAAAAAGAAAAAAAAAAGAAAATTAATTTTTTAAGCAAAGCGTTTGTATTGATTTTTTTCATGAACGATTTGACAAACCTCTTACGGCAACCATCACACTCGACGAGTAACGCGAGAAAAAACTTGTAAACTTCGGCTACTCGTACAAATTATTGGTGATTTTCCAAAAAAAGAAGACAATGCTCTCCCTCCGCGCCGAAAGAGCAAAAAAAAGATCAACCATCCCGATCTTCCGCTCGCGTCTTACAGATGTGTATACACACCCACGAGACCCCTCCACCGGTATCGCGACAAAAAAAAAAACCATATCCAAATGGTAGGGAGATATTCCGCTCTCTCCGCGGCACACGTTGTACACCTGAGCCGCGGCGCGCATCAGTACCCGCGCACTCCTCGTCGCCACACCACCACGGCAGCGGCGCCGATGCGCCGAGTGCATTTATATATTATACGTGCCGACCACTCTCCATCTATACAATCGAGGCGCGTGCAAGCTCCGGATGTATAACGCTTACTTCAGTCGGAAGCGCGATTTCGGTATCAAATCAACAACCCCCCGCGAGGCGGTCATCGCACGTATAGTGCTGGGATAGATAGATAAGCATGTGTCCACCGGAGCAGAGCGAAATATTGTCGGGTTAAACAATCGAGGGGCATGGGTGGCTGTGCGATCTATCGTTCCGCGAAGCAACCCTCCGCCGAAGGGTAGCGCGGCGGCGGCTGTGTGTACATGTTGTTGAGAGTCTAGACCATCGATCCGGCACATCGGGGGGTCTCTCTCTCTCTCTCTCTCTATTTTGTGTGTGTGTGTGTGTGTGTGTTCACACTTGGTGCTCACGTACAAAAGTGACGTGTACCTACATGGATCATTTTGTTGACGTCTATTGCAACTGCATGCATTGTACTTGCTACGTCTTTTTCTCCCCTAATACAATTACTTACACGTGTGTGTACAGCATGTCCAAGGAACGTGACTTCATTCGGCAAACTGCGACTTATTGAAATTTGCTGACGCGACAGTGGTTGTTTTTCTTTTTTTTCCTTTTTTTAAATTATTTTCTTTTTACCCCCTATGTAAAAAAAAAAAAAAAAAAAAAAAAGGCAATCGGCATCGTGAGAAAGTAATTACGGAAAGAATAAGGAAACATGAGGTACTCGAGCAAGGAGATCGAGACAATGGTGGTGGGTGACGGTATAATGGAGGAGAGCAACGGCAAGCTGAAAAACGGCGGGGGCGTGAAGAGCGAGGGTGGCGCGCTTATGGCCGAGGAGGGTCGGCCGGTCAGCAGCGAAATCCTCAACCCCTTCGTACACCGGCTCGAGCTCGAGACCACGTACGACAAACTGAAGGTTCGTACATGCATATATATATATATATACGAAATTTTTTTTTTTTTTTTTAATATTCGAGGTTGAGAGGGGAAGTTTATAAAGGCGGTGTGCAGTGGTTTGGTTGCAACGGGGGTTAGGGGTTGCATCATTGCGAGGATGGATAGACAACTGTACTTTTTATTTATTTTTTTTTTTTTGTCTAAGTATATACGTATACCGATAAATCGTGCAGCACGCAATAAAATTGCCCTGGACACGCGAACGAAAGTAAATTAATACGCTATGTCCCGCGCTCCTGCTCCTCGTGTATTATGATTAATAAAACTTTCACGGTGCGTAGGGGGGGCTTTTCCTCGTTTAAATTGAATCGCTGCCTCTCTGTGTACGCTAGACTTGGCATCGTACTTTTTTTACGAGAATAACAAGTGCACACGGGTGTACTAGGCTTACAAAAAAAAAAAAAAAAAAAAACGATATTTCGAATCGGTGCTGAGTAACAACTGTACAAAAATGTTATCTTTGAAAATGACGTGGGAGCTTTGAAATGGTACGATAAATTGATTATATATAGGTTGGGTATGTCTATAGGTATGATTTTTACGAGTCGAAGCATTGTTTTTGGAATGAAACAATTACGTTGACCGAAAGGTTCTAAATGTCGATTGGTACGTGGTGGACATACGTTAAATAACGCAATCTTTCGCAAAACGTGATTATCGCGGCTAAATTGGGATCGAAAAAAAAAAAAAAAAAAAAAAAAGTTAACGTAGCGAGCGAAAAGTAAGAAGTGGTGACACGTTTTTTCGCAGCCAACTTTCTCTCACCCCAAAAATGCTTGTACAAGCATTTATACGCGCTATACAACTGTTAATAACGAAAGTGGAGTTGTGGAATGCGCTTTTGGATGGAAAATAAAAAAGCCACGCGCGCAACGTGGACTCGTTTCTGTGAACAACACAATTAATTTTATTGGTACACATACGCGTACCTTCTGCTTTAAACTTGTTAGTTTTTGATTTTAATAATTGCTCACGATGACAGTTGGGAAAAAAAAAAAAAATCGACATCAACTGTTATTTACACACTTGCATGGGTATGCTCACACATACACATGTAAAGAGAAAAGAGAAGATTTAGAAAGTGAGGTTGAATACATTCCAAATCGACGATTAAGGAGATGATGTATATATAAACCACACGCGTACAAGGCAGGCACGTGCAGCGCGCTCGTTCGTTCGACGCAGTGATTCGAAATGGAAAAGATCGGCATATACCTAATATATTATATATACGAGAATTAGGTATGCAACGTGCAAGTAGACTCGTCAAGTGGTAACCGAAGATGGTCACCAACACTTGGGCGTGTTTTTCCACCTGTCTCTGTCGGAGCGCGATACAAGAGAATAAGTGGTAAAAACATGCTTTTCTTTGTCAGGTTTGGTTTTCGATTCGACTATACACGAATTGGGCCAAAAAAAAAATGTGTAATTGAGAAAATAATGATGTTCCAGCGCAATGTCAATATAGCTATCCGTGATGGTACAAGAATGTGCGGGGAAGGTGGTAAACATAAATAAGGATTTGTTAATAGGTGCGTGTTTGTGTTCCGTGACGAGTTATTGTTAGCGCTCATTAGTACGAGTGCGACACAAGTGGAGCATCATCCATCCGATTTCACTTCAATTTAATTGTTTGCAACTCGGAGTCTCTCCTGCGAGCATCAATCATACACACAAACGTATATTTCTGCGCTACTTCCGTTGAAAATATAAAACGTTTTACCACGCGCCCGAACTGGGTTATTATCTTTATTGGTTTTTAAACGTGTCGCTGAAAAAAGTGTCGGTAAAGTTAGATAACAATAGCTTCACGGCCAATACGTATATGAGTGTCTGTCCTTAACATTTTCGTGCTTAAAAATATCCGTCTTGGTTAGCATCAACTGACAATCAAATCGTTTTTAAATTACGTTCGCTGTACCCGTTCATTTGTTGCAGGTCAATTGAATATTCAATATTCGCCACAAGTGCGAACAGAAGCATCTAACGAATGTTTTCCTCAAATGACTATTTATTGTTAAAAGTTCTCCAATTAAATTTGTAAAGAAAATATCATTCCATGAATTTTTGAAAAAGTGAAACCTTCAACACTGAATCGTTTTCGCAAAAACAATGAATTTGTTGTTGCTATACTTCAAATATCTAATAATATTCTATATAAACCACTTGTGGTCGAGTGAAATTAAAAATATGTCACACGATAATCGAATATCCTTAATCAGCAAAAAGATAACTACAACTGCTATCACTAGAGTCATTTTTGAATAGTAAAAAGAAACGTTACAGTGCCTTGAAAGAAAAAAAATTACCTTACACATCACGAGTTAAATTAAAATACAACGAGAATTGAATTTATTTATTTATTTATTTATTTTGTTTAGTCTTCACTACGCAATAGAATAACGGTATCGAACGCACATACGTGTAAAGATATCCGTGACATTGGCACTCGACACTTGACATTATAGCACTACTAACGATATACGTACGAGCTAGCGCGGTTCTAAGCCATTAAATTACTTTGATATCGATTTGCGGGCAAAAAAAATAAGCCTCGTGTGCTAATGTTGCACGCAATATTCATGCATATCATTACGTGTCTCGGTACATGTATATATAAATGTAAAAATAAATTCAACAGAGACAACTCGTCGAACACTCGTCCCGTCATCGAGGACTCGGATGTTACACGCGAGAGACAAGATCATTGTTATTCCGAGCAAGTATACTCCCGACAAACGCACCTTTTACGTAATGCACGATGGACATAATATTATGTTGGCTCGGTACGGGATGCGCACTTTTTCTTCGTCAAATTTTCGTACAAGCTAGAAATCGCTGGTGTGTACCAGCAAAGAGTAAAAAAAAAAAAAAAAACCATCCGTGCAAGACCGAAGATTGGAACAAAACAATCAAACGTTCAATGTCGACTGATGTTTGTATCCTTGAGGGGGGGGGGAAGAAGGATCAGGAGTATAAAAAACGCCGCACTCGGTGATCGTGATGTAGAAAATCACGGGGCGACTTCGCATATATATATATGTATGTACACGCGCAGGCGAGCGGACTAACTTTCTATGGATCGCGGAAGGAAGGCTCACTCTCTCGCTCACGGGGAGTATAGTATCCAATACAGGTATTTTCTGAACTCGCTCGCGTGCGATCACCTCGATGGTAAGTATATAGGCGAAGGTGCTAGGCTCCAAGTTAAACCTGTACGTGTGTAAGTAAGTATACGAATCGAGAAAGGGAAGAGGAGCCCGTGCTTGTACACGTATACCTGTATGTGGTACGATCTTGCGGAGGTGATTCACCCGCGATCGGCCGCTGCCGGTTGGACTTTAATTCTTTTTTCCTCTATCCAATTGGCGCTTACATCTGTTATCTGTGTACATGATTATATTCAAGTACACGTTTAAAGCGCGTACAGTCACTTTGGAATTTTTTTTTTTTTTTTTTTTTTTTACAAAATGCATGGCTGCAGGCGTAGATATGTTGATAAGAGTTTGAAGGACAACCGGATATAGTAAAGTAACCGATTCAACGCACATCCAAGTGTTTCGTTCTCTACGACCCAAGTGTATTTATGTCGATTGTCGAGGGAACAAAAAGTTTAGTTAAGTATAATAGGCAAATTATCGATTTGGTTTTAAACGATTTGGATTTACCGTGTATCTGTGGAGGGAGACAAAATCGAGTGGAGATGTCGATTTATAATATATATTACATCCTTGAGTTCTACTCTGATGCTTCACGTTACCGATAAAAATCGTCGGCCAGCGCTTTGCTAGCTCGCCACTTTGACAAACCGTTAGATGTTATAACCGGTTGTGGAATCGAATTTTGAGCTTACCACGATCAAATATAGAGATGCCTATTCTCTATTTTTTTTTTTTTTTTTTTTTTTCCCATCGTACGTACACGTGTATCTGAGAGAGATTTTCACGATCGCCGCAATTTCGTATTGCTCCGAGGGTAGGAAGAGATCGGTATCGCGTTGAAAGCCTACGCTGTGTACTTTGGATCCATCCGACCGAAGGTTTTCAAGAGCAAGCGAATCTAATTCTCGATCTTTTTGAAAATTGATAATGATTGGTTATCCGAAGAAGGTGAACACGAGAAAATCAAAATTCATTATGTCTTTCTTTTTTTACTTAATCTCTTTGATGGCATGGTAGTTTGCAAAAAAAATAGTGTTCTCGTGAAAAATACTCAGATACATCGATTTTCTTGAAGAGAGTAGATCAGTTGAATTTCACTTGGAGTGTGTTCTTTTTCGAAGATGCGGGTGTTGAGTTTCAAGAAAGTTTCATCGCAACGCTGGTGAGAAAATAAATTTTAACGAAGTCGAAGGGAAATTTTGAAGACCCCTTCGTAGCTTCGGAGCAATTATAATTGACGAGAAGAGAAAATTCAATGAACATTTTCCAGGCGTCACGCTGGAGTTTGATGAAGCGTGAGGTTACATGCAAATGAAGTGTTCGAACTGGCTAATGGAGCAGAGGATTCTCGTGGAGCTTATTTAAAAAATAAAAAAAATAGATCAGACCATTTTCTGAAAATAACTTTTCTTCGTTCGTAAAAAAAAAAAGTGCAAGACTTGTCGGAGAACATTAGCATCGCCTTACCGTGTACATTTGACGCGTGACCTTCTCGAAGACTATTTATGACGATGAAATGGAACGAAATTGCTTTCGAAACGCAATCATCGCAGGTGATGGGTCCGTATCGATCGTCCGGCTCCCAAAATAAATCAACAGAGAAAATCGATTTGCCCAACGCGGTACAATCGGAATGTTTTATATCAGCATGGAAAATGAGATTGACCGCATTTTCTTTTCGTATAGATTTCGTTCTGTAGCCTCGAATCATCGTTTTCTCTCATCGCTAAACTATGATGTGACTACCGCGTACTCCTCGTGAACACTAGAACGTATCCGTACCATACCTAATTTTCTTCCGATTTTGATGAACAAAAAATAAAAAACATCGAGTGCACCTAACGATATTACGTGTTCACGCTAAGTAAGATATAGGAGATTGGTTTTTCTTCCTAGTTTCGAACAAGTAAAAGTGGTGTGATGAAGGTTAAATGGTAGCATTACCTGTTTACAGCTATAGAAATGTACACCTACCATCTTAGGTAATATATTCCAGGAGATGAGAAGTAAAATCGATGAAGAGCTTGGCTAAACTTACTGATTACAATTAAAATGGTCCAATAACGGAATTAAAGCTGAAAAAAAGGGAATTTCTCCTCGAAACATTTCATACTGATACAGGATGGATAGATCGGTACAGCAACCCCTGTGTGTGTAAATTATCAACAATGGGTTTCGATGAGCGAAAGAAAACGTAAATGCACTTTCTCGGTCATCACTGCAAACCTACGAGGATTAAAAAAAGCTCTACCTCATTTCTCTTGTTTTAAACTCTTTCCAAACCCTGAACGCTATAACAACGTAAAACATTCCATGCAACCGTATATTTCATAGGCCCGTTTCTATACTGCAGCATCCACTTTCTCCTCCACTTTTCGTTTAAAAAGATTATATGTTTGAGAAAAAAAAAAAAAATTACACCCACTGTAAGGTCTATCGACAAAGCTATGCTTCCTTGTCAATTTTGCCATAAAATAACATCCGTCGCGCAGTTCCGCGGCTTTCAATATGCTCCGGTTCTAAGCGCTTTGTGGGTCTCGTGGCTTTCTTCGTACACCCGAGAAAGGGGGGAAAAAATAAAACGAAAGAAAGAAAAGCATCCGAGGACCCCAAACGATCTATTTCCCGTTGAGAACTCGATTCCGAGTGAGATGAAAACCGCACCTGATTCGATGCGGTGCCGTAAAGTTGGAGAGATTGGAAAAAAAAAGGGGGGGGGATGCGGAAATCGTGTGCATTCGGCCGAGTGTATCACAGTGTACCGAATGAGACAGAGCTATATACAATGTATGATAAAAAAAAAAAAAAAAAAAAGTAAGTAAGGAAAGGTGTAAGGACCTCGTGGCGAGGAGTTTTAGTTGTTGATGTGGGGCATAAGTGTAGTGCTTATACGTCAGAGGTAGGACACGAGGAGGAGAATGTTGGCCCACATTTCTCCTCCACGCGGCCAATGTGTGTGCGTTATTTCATCTCTCTCTCTCTCTCTCTCTCTCTCTCTTGGGACACCGTTAAAACTCCCGAAGATGCTGATGTTTGCATACGTATGTATACCGGTTAACGTGTGTGTTCGCGTGCACACGCGAAAATTATCGTTCGCATATCTACAGGCGTTTGTAGACGACATGCACACGTGCTATACATTGTTAATAATAATAATGAAGGGCGTTTGACAGATGATTGTATGTATTGAGGCTACGAGGGGATAGAAAATCCTCTCAAACATATAAAAATACGAAATGTACCGTAAAATTTTGTCCATTTCAAAGAATGAGAGTACGTAGGCTTCAGTAAAATCGAATAAAAAACTTTGACTAATTTTTGCAATTATATACTGCAAGATTTTTCTTGCATTAAATGGAACATTACTTTTTTTTTTTTTTTTTTTTTCAGGTAATTCCAAAAACACATGAAAAAATAACAATTAAAAAATTTAGTGAAAGAACCAAAAAAGAAGTCTTCGTCCCTGAGATTAGAGCACATACTGATAAGTTGTGGGTATTAATTTATTTAAAAATAGTATATCATTGAATAATTGAAGGTATGAGAATTTATCTTTAAAAAAAATAATTTACGAGCCATTAGTTACAGTTTTTATNCCACGCTAATGAGGAGTCGTATATCGAATCGATTGTGTAGTAGTAAATTGTTTGAGTCGTTAAAACAATTTGGATAGCATAACTGTCATACGCAATCGTTATTAAGAGACATAGAAAATGTTTTTTTTTTGTTTTGTTTTTTTTTTTCTAATACTCTTTCATTTTTTATTAAGTCTTTTTCCATTGAAAATGTCAATTTTTAGTTACCAATTACCATAGTTAATTATATATAAAAAAATGTATTGATACTTGCACGGTGATTTTTCAACTATACTTACTCACACAATGTTGCTAAAAATATTTATGATTGAAAAAAGTTTTGATTTTGCTTAAAATTTTCCAGAAATGAATGCATAAAATATATATAACATAAATCCTTCAACGGTTTTGGCTCTACCGCATTTGATAAAAAACCAATTTTGCTATAAAAAAGACAATTTTTGTATAAAAAAAATTCTTCAAGAAAGCAACCACAATCGTCCCGCAGGATTTTTCACAGGATATAGAACCAGAAATTAGTCTTCACCGCCCATCGAATATTCAGCTCTCACACTGACGAATTACTTTCGTTTGATTTGACGCGGATGTGTGCAGAGGTTCATAGGTATATGCCATAGTGAAAGTTATACCATTCTATAGGTATCATATATACAAAGCCGACAGAAATAAGTGCGCTGTTGAAGTAGAGTCATGCATCGCGCGCACCTTGACTTTCTAGCTCTGGAACGTTCGTTCAAGTGTAAGTTGCCTAATACGCATACCTGCATACTTACGTGATGCAGGTGTAGTTACTTTTTTTTTTTTTTTTTTTTGGACGACTATTCGTCGAATGTTCTATCTTGAAATGGACAAGTAAAGACGCCAAAGTCAACCCTCTGATTCAGTCGGTGCATTGATGATCATCCACGTGTTCATTGAAACATTGTACTGTAAAAAAGTGACGTAATTGTCAAAAATACAGGGAACGATTTTTTTTTAGGTAAAAAATTTGACACCTTTCGAGTCGAAGTTCTCTAAAAAGTGCACATGACTCTTATACAAAATCCTTCTCAAGTGTGAGATATTCGACTCTACAAACTTCCAATCCTCGCCTTGATCGTTATCTAAAAAAATCGCAACGAATATCAAAGTGCTCGCGATTAGTTGGTGGCCAGTCTAAAAAATCTCTTCTCTCCTTACACGTGTGCCGCTGCGTGTTTGTACTACATACCTTATGCACAAGGAGATTTATAAATGTTACATCGTTGGCGTACATAGCAACGAGACAGTCCAGTGTGGAAATGAAAATTCACTATAATAATAGGAATGGAAAGTAGGCGACAATTGTGCCATCGATAACGGAATAATAAAAAAAAAGAATAAGTAGGCACGCTGTTTATGCATGGGTAGACCGTGGGGGGTTATAAATAAAACGTGCATCGAAATACAGAGATAAAATATTTTTTTATCCTTTTTTTTCAACGCCTCATTCGTGACGAATATATTTTTCTTAAACAATGTTTTTAAATCATAGAGATGCTATTTTTACAAGTCGCAAAAAAAGTAGCGACACTACAATCGTTGTAAAGTGCATATTTGATAGTATTGCCAGTAAAATCAATCAGCCCGTGCCACTTACTATATTGGAGTCTTCCAAGCTGTATGTATATCTTATTAAAAGGGTACGATTGTTTGATACAACTGTAAATGTTCAACATCAAAATGATTGTTGTACATCATACGTACATTTTTATTTGCTAATAAATTCAGCATGACTCACAACATGTGAACTATAAGGAATTGCTATGTACTTACGGCTGGATTTATGTGTGTTGATAACAGGTTAACGCGATTTATGGGGAAAGAAGAAAATATGGGACGAGAACGAGGGAAATTTGAGGAAAGAAAAAATGATCGGAAGCATCAAATTTCAATGCCGATCTTGCAGAGAGCTGAGATAGATTTATATATATTATATTCTTAAATATACAGGTGGAATACGTCCGAAGGGCAGTGCTGGCTTGGTTGGCCTAGCCTGGCAGAATTTATTTATTTCATGTTTAAGTTGTAGATGAGTTGTTGGCCAGTAATATTCACATCGCATGGGAAATCGATCACATGCAGTGGTAGAGTTGTCAATAGTTATTATTTAGAAAAATTTAAAATGCACATACTACGCACTGTAACAAGATGTCATAATGATTTTTCATAGTTAATAAAGATGAAAAAAAACCGATTAAATTAATCCACCAGAGAAAAATAGTGGTATTTAAAGTTGCAACAGGACTTGTTTCTTATGTTGCATATTTTTATTGTTTTTTGTTTTTGCCAAATATTTTATTGGTATCTACTTTCATCATCATCGTGCGCAAACGTTTTCTTGTTGTTGATGATACACTGGATACAGCCGATGTTTTTTATAACGTTGATCCATTCCATTACAATAGCTTTCCTTATTATTTCATAATATGGAAAAGACATCCGATGATTCATACGGTATTTCGAAATGGAAACTAACGACCACGCTAATGAGGAGTCGTATATCGAATCGATTGTGTAGTAGTAAATTGTTTGAGTCGTTAAAACAATTTGGATAGCATAACTGTCATACGCAATCGTTATTAAGAGACATAGAAAATGTTTTTTTTTTGTTTTGTTTTTTTTTTTCTAATACTCTTTCATTTTTTATTAAGTCTTTTTCCATTGAAAATGTCAATTTTTAGTTACCAATTACCATAGTTAATTATATATAAAAAAATGTATTGATACTTGCACGGTGATTTTTCAACTATACTTACTCACACAATGTTGCTAAAAATATTTATGATTGAAAAAAGTTTTGATTTTGCTTAAAATTTTCCAGAAATGAATGCATAAAATATATATAACATAAATGCTGAAAGAAAAGATACATGGAAATTATTGGGGTTCAACGCTTTTGANATATACCTCTCCTTTTTTTAAAAATCAAAAGTAAAAATTGTTCCACAGAGAATTTCTTGGTAGAAAAAATTAAAGACACTATTAATATTAACACACGATGTGATAAGTACGTTGGGTAGACACAATGCGAATGGTAAGTGTAAATCAGTCAACCAATGCTTTTCCTGACTGTATCCATCAGAGGTTTTAGCGTATTTTCCAGGCCCCGTATCCATATTCACGCGGTGGAAATATAATCAAACGATAATCCGCAATAAACAGGTAATGCGTACATGAGTGTATGTATAATATACGTGCACGCACGTAAGATACAGGTATACATGGAGCGACGAGGACGACGAGCATCACCGCGAGAAAGGTCGACGGCCAAGAGCCACTCCGCGCTTGTATAACGGACGCGGGACGAGTGAACGGTATATTTATACTACGCGCTATGCTGTATATACACGCTGCTCCGGTGCCACACATGCTTCCGTATAATATTTGTGGGAGAGCGCGTTCGATGGGGTATACACATATATGCATGGGTGTACCGTCCTTGGCTCTCGATCGACCCAAATTTCCCGAGAGACCGCGAACCTCCTCGTTTCCTTGTGTCGTTCCCCAATAATCAGCGTCACCCTTGCCTACTTTCTTGCTTCAACTGAATCGGTGAAGTTTACTTTACCCACAATCAGCATACTATGTTCATGCGTGTGTTTTCCCATCTCGATCTAAATGGTGGGATAACATTTTTTGTTAATGCAAATCGGTGAATAATCGGTAGGAAAAATCGGTTAATAACTTAAACAACTAACCAACGCGTTGGCGAGGGTTCACCAAAAAATTATAAAAAACGTTCATTCACCGAGATACCAGCTAGGTACATTGTAGCTACATTTATTTTACAGGACAAACAAAAATTAAAATACGGGGGGGAGAAGGTAAATATAGAAAGATGCAGTATCGGAGTTGTTATACAGATCGACAGGTCGAAGAAGTCGATTAATAAGCATGTGAGCAACAATATCAATTCGGTTGGAGTTGAGCGAATTTAGGTAATTGTTGCTTATCGACATAGGGTGTATTTACTTGATTTTACTAATAGTAAAAAAAAAGAAGCAATTCCCGTTGTATAAGAACAAAAAAAAATAAAACAAAGACTTTAGCTCTCTGAGTCTGACATCTTGTGGGGTTATTGTCCTAAAAACGAAAAAGAAGAAGAAATTCGAAATCTTTCTTGGCATATATACTATACATCCACACGTCAGGAGTTATATCGACTGGCTGTGCACTACATAAGAGCTGAGTATAGGCGGTTCTTTGCTTTTGGCTCAAAAATCTGCTGAGCCATCGCAACGGGGGCTCTCGCCCATTGTTGTATTTTTTTTTTTGCATCTTTTGCATCTTTTCTTTGACACTGCTCAATACACTTTTGACAAATTATTATTTGTTCCAGAAATTTGATACTTTTACTATAAACGAACGGAACTTCATTGTAAAATCGATGAAAAAAAACAAATGAAAATGTGTCCATCTACCCTTTACGCTCGAGCGTGTGTCCATGTACTTCAAAAATAGAAAATAATAATAATTTTAATAAGTATTTGTTTTTATTCATTCGGGTGTTTCTTAATGGGAGTGCGGGGAAAAAACAATAATTAGTTTTCTAAGAGATGGCACTGACATGTTCGAATGACAAACGTACAATTTGACTATGCGCGATGATGAGAGAAACAAAGTAAATAAACGAAAAAAGGCTGAGCCTCTTGCTCGAGAGCCACGCGGGATGTTACTGAAATTACACCCCGCTTAACCGCAGGTATAAGCACAAAGTACAGTTGGCGTGGAAAAATTTAATTTCACTCGGCACTATACTAAGTGGAACGTGGCTTGCACGATGCCCACGCTATGTTCTAGCTCACTGGAAATAACCATGGAAAGTGAGATTTTTTTTAAAAGTCATTTTCTCCTCTTTCCTTTTATGTTCATATGGTGCGACGCTTCATATCGTATTCTCCATCGTATAAATCCAGAAATATTGAGACAATTTGAGGCTTTATTCCGAAGCATTTCCATCTTTACCTTTAATCTCTATACAGCTTATATTTTGTCTATTTTTTAAGTATTTGTCCAAAATTTTTGTCATTGCGGGTTCGATTTAGAATAGCCTTACACTTTTAATTCCTGAATTATTTACATTGAGAATAATAAAAAAAAGTAAGAAATATTTTTAATAAATAATACTCCTTTGTTTTCACCTGTAGCAGCACGGACATACGTAAATAATATACATATATGCTCCAACTTGAAAGACTGTACACAACACACACCGTCCCATGTAAACAGCAAAGCCAACCCAACAATTATGTCGATTGAACGCGCTGAAATAAAAATCAGTGAAATTAATTTGAAAAAGCTGCAATTGAGGGGAAAAAACGAGCGAACGCTATGGAGAGAGAAACTACCGGAGTTAAGAAGCGTTATATAATATAGGCTCGTGTAGTTTTACGATGGTCGATGGAACGACACAATGCGCGTATACGTGTGACGCTATATAATTATGGCAAATAGTTGTATATGCTGCGTACACATGTACTACGCGTATTTGTGCAGAGTTTTCGAGAGGATGCTATATATACGCGTGGTTATATACGGACGGGGAAAAAACCGCTAGCGTAACCTGGATCTCGGTGGTGCATGCCTACCCACTTACCACGATCAACATCTCTGTTCGTGCCGTTTGACTCTTGCGCGGCTCCCAATGCTTGCACAGGCTCTTCTTTTCTCTCTCTCTCTCTCTTTTATCTCTGTAGGTGCACTTAACATGGATATACATATATCGCATACACTGAACGTCTCTATTTCTCATTTCAGTTTTCAGATGATTATCGCGTGCGTGAGAAACTGTGAAAGCGCGATGAAAATCTTCGTTGGTGATTGTATATGGGTAGACAGGGTACAAATTACCGAATTTCATTCGTGGAATACATCAAAGGAATTAATTTAATAATATCGAACTCTGGAAACGATTACTCTAAACAGCAGCCTCACAAACTTGTCCGTGACATTCCAGTTTTTTCACGGTACACGTGAGCATTAGGTACTTACCTCCGTGCTCTCGCTTATATGAGCATCCAAAAAAAATCAATTACTTGAATATTTTCATATTTGTGATTATGTGCCTAACAACTGAGTTATTTGTAAGAAATAATTTATGCACTACAATTATTATTGCCTCTATATTCCTCGTATATTCCTTAAAGTTTTACTTATAAAAACGTTTGTATACTAATCTCCATTGATTATGTTGCAAAATAAGCTCATCTTTGATTTTTTACGAGGTTTTCTTAATACCCGTACAATAACCAACATAATAAAATATCTTTNATACATAAACATACAAAAATATTTAATTTATTTTTTTATTTTACCAACCAATTAAAATTTTCTTTTACAGGCGATTTTTCTAACGATATTCCTGTTGCCAGTCAGACTCATGGCAATCACGGCCCTTGTGATAATGGCATGGCTTCTGGCATGCGTAGGACTTCACGGACTGTCGGAAGAGGATTTGAGAAAGGCACCCCTTAAAGGCTGGAGGCGGTAAGTCTCGCTTTTTAGGCATGACCGCCCCGAAGGAATGACTCGTATTTTTACCAGAGAAAAAAATGTAATCATACTTGAGTCGCGTATTTTTTTTGTACAAAAATAATTTTTAGCGCAACTTGAGATTATTTCACATTAGGTGTGTGTAATCGGCTGTACGTTTAGTAGGTGATCAAAATTTTAAATAACTCAAGTAATTTTCATTTGATTAAAGTCAATTTTATTGTGCTTGTAACTTCATTGTCGTACTAAATGACAAAGGGCATTTGAGAAGGTTTTGTCAAAAGAAACATTTTTAAATATATTTTTACAACTGAAGAAAAAAATGCACAGTTTGCCCCTTAAAACGTTTTCGATTTTGTTGTGACACAATTTTTTGCATTTAATAAAAAGCTCTTATCCGTAGCAGTAAAAACTTTTGTTTTTTCAACCAAGCACTACTTAGAAAAAATAAAAAAATATTACATTACATACCTATTTTACTTTAGGTTGGATTACAATTTGCCTATTAAAAAAAAAAAAAAATTCATCCACAACAATATAATGGATTTAAAATTCGTAATGTCTTGGAACAGTATACTTTTTTCCAAAGGTGAAATTTTTCTTAAAATGCCACGATACCGATCTAAATTGTACGATCTAACGTTGAGTAAAAAAATTATTTTAAACCCAATAAAATTTTCTAATATAAAATATTACGTACGATATAAAAACACTTTTTTCTCTGGCGATAAATGTATCAGTCGTGCCTTTTGTACAAATGCGTAGTATCTTGGATTTCCTTCTCAAGACTCATCACAATATTATCTCCTACATGTACATTGTGCCAACAATCGTAGTAGTTGTATCCACACTTCCTCTTGTTTATCTTTTTTCTTTCATAATTTATACCTCATTTCCGTGCGTATATAATACGTATCGGAGTTACTGAGACACGTACGCTATGTAGTTAAAGGCACCAGTGCGAAATTGTAATATAAAAAGAAACGAAAGGCACGCAGCGTTTCTTTCACTGTACAAAGGCTGTAGAGACGCGTGCATGGTCGGCTTGGTCGGAACAACAAGGCCGTAGAAATGTTTATAGCAATGCCACACAGCGACGTTGAAACGGAAATGCTTGCGGCAGCTTTGCGTTTGCTACGTTACATTTTTAATTGCATGATGTGCAATAAACTTTCTAAAACGACTAATACTGCTTACAACTAATCAACAGAAATAATTGGTCACTCGTTTAATATTTTATACATTATGCACGTCGTCATGACATTTTGTAAGTGTTGCATTAAAAAAAAAGCACCGTGTACGATATAATATTAAATTTATATTAGAAAATGGGTAAGTGTTAATATATTCGGGTGTAAATTTTAGAAATCGTTTTTTTAGTACCTTTTGTAAATCAATTTCATCAATTATTCAATATTTAATTTATTTTTTTATTTTACCAACCAATTAAAATTTTCTTTTACAGGCGATTTTTCTAACGATATTCCTGTTGCCAGTCAGACTCATGGCAATCACGGCCCTTGTGATAATGGCATGGCTTCTGGCATGCGTAGGACTTCACGGACTGTCGGAAGAGGATTTGAGAAAGGCACCCCTTAAAGGCTGGAGGCGGTAAGTCTCGCTTTTTAGGCATGACCGCCCCGAAGGAATGACTCGTATTTTTACCAGAGAAAAAAATGTAATCATACTTGAGTCGCGTATTTTTTTTGTACAAAAATAATTTTTAGCGCAACTTGAGATTATTTCACATTAGGTGTGTGTAATCGGCTGTACGTTTAGTAGGTGATCAAAATTTTAAATAACTCAAGTAATTTTCATTTGATTAAAGTCAATTTTATTGTGCTTGTAACTTCATTGTCGTACTAAATGACAAAGGGCATTTGAGAAGGTTTTGTCAAAAGAAACATTTTTAAATATATTTTTACAACTGAAGAAAAAAATGCACAGTTTGCCCCTTAAAACGTTTTCGATTTTGTTGTGACACAATTTTTTGCATTTAATAAAAAGCTCTTATCCGTAGCAGTAAAAACTTTTGTTTTTTCAACCAAGCACTACTTAGAAAAAATAAAAAAATATTACATTACATACCTATTTTACTTTAGGTTGGATTACAATTTGCCTATTAAAAAAAAAAAAAAATTCATCCACAACAATATAATGGATTTAAAATTCGTAATGTCTTGGAACAGTATACTTTTTTCCAAAGGTGAAATTTTTCTTAAAATGCCACGATACCGATCTAAATTGTACGATCTAACGTTGAGTAAAAAAATTATTTTAAACCCAATAAAATTTTCTAATATAAAATATTACGTACGATATAAAAACACTTTTTTCTCTGGCGATAAATGTATCAGTCGTGCCTTTTGTACAAATGCGTAGTATCTTGGATTTCCTTCTCAAGACTCATCACAATATTATCTCCTACATGTACATTGTGCCAACAATCGTAGTAGTTGTATCCACACTTCCTCTTGTTTATCTTTTTTCTTTCATAATTTATACCTCATTTCCGTGCGTATATAATACGTATCGGAGTTACTGAGACACGTACGCTATGTAGTTAAAGGCACCAGTGCGAAATTGTAATATAAAAAGAAACGAAAGGCACGCAGCGTTTCTTTCACTGTACAAAGGCTGTAGAGACGCGTGCATGGTCGGCTTGGTCGGAACAACAAGGCCGTAGAAATGTTTATAGCAATGCCACACAGCGACGTTGAAACGGAAATGCTTGCGGCAGCTTTGCGTTTGCTACGTTACATTTTTAATTGCATGATGTGCAATAAACTTTCTAAAACGACTAATACTGCTTACAACTAATCAACAGAAATAATTGGTCACTCGTTTAATATTTTATACATTATGCACGTCGTCATGACATTTTGTAAGTGTTGCATTAAAAAAAAAGCACCGTGTACGATATAATATTAAATTTATATTAGAAAATGGGTAAGTGTTAATATA
>NW_019379589.1:970234-1009083 GCF_000648655.2 Copidosoma floridanum
TACATCACCTGTAAAACTTTTCGCGGTCTTTTTAAATCTGAAAGTAATTTTAACTCCAGGGAACTGAATAACACATTTTGGGGGAGCTAGTTCGTAGAGTCATTTGGAACTTTTTAAAAATGAAATCTCAGCTATTTTATGTTTGGGGAAAAAAAAAAAAAAAAAAAATACCAAATTTTTTTTTTTTTTTTTTTTTTTTTTTTTGTTGCACTGGACGTTACTGACACACACCACGGATCATTTAAAAAAAATGTTTTTTCAAAAGGAGCACATGCATTATACGCATTGAACTTATCTTCATCTTAAATAATTTTTTGATAAATACCTTGTTTTTTATTTTACGGTAAACACAATGAGAAAATAATTACAGTTGAATGCAATTGTTGGACAGTAGAATTAAATTGTTTTAAAAAAATTACGTCTTATATGACAAACTTTTTCATTTATTCAGATTTTATAAAAAGTGGTATAAGAAATACAAATTTAATTCTTAACTGAATCGTATTTTAATTAAAAATTAACTTTGATTGTTACTCGAAACTTTCTGCAATTAAGAATTTAATTGAAACGTCAAATAAAATACTAATAAATTGAAAAATGTATTTATTGGACTGTAATTTAATTAAGATTTAATTAAATCGTTTAGAACTCGGCTCGCATCGTTTTTTTAAAAGATACGATTAAATTGAATTTTATAACTTCATAACTCAAATATGGTGATTTTATAATATTCGCTTAGATATAATTGAAACTATCAACATTCAAGTATTTTCTAAGCACCAAATTCATTAATTATTCACGTGATTTTTTTTTCCCCTTTAATAATTCATTTTCATCTTATGCATGTTTATTTAATTTTTTAACACATTCATTTACGTAACTTTGACTCATTGACAATTTCATTAATTTTACCGCACATTCGATTTTTTTTTTTTTTACAATTACTAATGTATTATTTATTTACATCAGGTCTGCAGCTCGAACGCAAGTAACACGCTAACTGCTCTGGAACTGCGAAAGGCCCTGCGACTCTCGCTCTGCTTGAGCGAAGACGAATCGGACCGGATTTTCCAGCAGCTGCAACGCGAGTACAATTGCAACGCCGTAGATCACGGTAAGCGTGTTTAACTGGACCTTGGTCTCGACCGTTCATTCAAAATCAATAAATGACCATTTTTTTAATTACTTAAACGCAGAAATGGTACTGGCAGCGCTAAGCGGTCGGCCTGAGCTGCAGCACCTGTTCGTCGCATCGGAGGCGAAGCGGAAAAAAACCATTTGAGAGCGTCTCTTCGCCAAGACCCCGAGCACCCCGGTCGCGGCGACCATGTCCAGCCTGCGACATCATCGTCACTTCGACTCACACAGCAAGCCTCTGGTGCACGAGGCGTCCTCCGGCTTCACTGAGCTTGTCTAAGTGTTTTCACCATAGTTTGTACGTTTGTCTATATGATCGTTTGATACCCTTTTTTCTTTTTTTTTTTCTTTTTTTTTTTTTTTCATCGCGGACTATTGGAGATAATTATCATCTGCACACGCGCGTACAACTGACCGACAGGCGTGTCCGCGTGTAGAGAGAAATCGAATCGTTGCACCGATGTTTGTTCGTCAAAATTAATCATCATCCAGCATAGATGATTATTCTTTATTTTTATTTTTTTATTTTTTTATTATCATTTTCCATGAAATAATAAAAAAACTTGCGTATGCGTGAAAGCGAAGGGGGTACACATTACATGGCCGATAATTATGTTTTTTTCCGTAAAATGATTAAGAACGTGAAAATTAAAAAGTTAAAACAAAAAATAAAATCAAGCGAGTCTTTCAAAAGAGGCTGATTGTAATAATACACGTATATAGGGATAAGTGTATAGCTGCACGCGAGCTAAGTATATAATATATATTATAAGCTCGACGGTATGTGTATAGGATATACAGATATGTAAATGAGCCGGTACATATTATACGGCCGCGGTGTTTTCTCGGGAGAAAGTCTTCTCTATTCTCTTTACTCCGGCGACGGTGACATTCGAATGCGGCGTATATGTCCGCATTGGCACGCTCGCGTGTCCTATCTCATTTTTTCCTTATTTTTCTTCAAATCATCCTTCGCGGTCTTTTTAAATCTGAAAGTAATTTTAACTCCAGGGAACTGAATAACACATTTTGGGGGAGCTAGTTCGTAGAGTCATTTGGAACTTTTTAAAAATGAAATCTCAGCTATTTTATGTTTGGGGAAAAAAAAAAAAAAAACAGTACCAAATTTTATTTTATTTTTTTTTTCCTCCACGCGTGTGTTATCAATTCATAGAGTAGTGAAAGAAATTAAGTTGTTGGAATTTTTTTATGTAAAAGTAATAGCCCTCGAAAATTTTTACAACACGTCAATTGTAAGCGGTGGGCGGCCTACATTTTTTTTTCTTCAACGTTTGCTTGGCGAACATTTGTGTAGAAAACAAGGGTTGATATATCCCTCGGTAAGTGGAGCTCGGTTTTTCACAATCGTGTACATAGTAAGTGGGTACAAGAGCACTTTCATTAAAGAAACTCTTGTTGGGAGTCACTCAAAAATTTTTACGCACGCCTTGGGAACAGGGATTTTCACACGAATCCAATATGGAAAAATGTACCAGCGCTAAATATTTTCAAAAAGTGACATTTTTTTGGCCTTTTATTCGCGTGGATTCCATCAAACATTTTCAATTTGGCGCTGATGAAAGTTTTTGAACAAAATGAATTTTTTTGTTTAAAAAATTACAAACATTTTAAAGAATTTTTTAATTTTTCCAAAAAACTTTAAATATGCTGAATTTCTCTTCGTAATAGGGCAAAATTCAACTTAAGTTTGTTGAACGTCCTTTACTTTATATTTAGAATATTTCTGGCATTTCTAAAAGTATACGGAAGATAATAATCATCATCCCAAAAATGTGTTTCAAACATTTTTTTTTGTGAAATTACTCGTACGCATACATGTTGAGACACATATTATTGGTTAATCTCTTAATGAAAAAATCTCGAAAAGTAGAAATAAGATTAAGAAAAGATGGCTTGTTTATTTTAAACGCAGTTTAAAAATGCGTTGTTAACTAGACCGCACGTATATGTTTAATGTGAAAGACGAACATGGTTGATTTTCGATGTAGAACAAATTTGTTCAGATTGAGCGTTGCTAAGAATTTATATAAGTTGTATATAAGTTTTTAAAAAGTAGCTACATGTTATTTGTTATTTATATGCTTAAGGATGATAATCGTAATTGTTATTAAATGTAGTTAATTTTGCGTTTTCAAAGTTTTACAACGGATGTCTACAATCCCAAAAAATAATTATAGTACACTATACTACATCACCTGTAAAACTTTTGTTTTTTCATTGAAAAAAAGTGAACTGCAAGTGGATAATTACTTTTATCAATATAATATTCGTGTGTCCCATATTTTTCGCTTCAAGTCTGAAAGTTACTGTCAATCACATAATGTGTACATCCTCCCTGTATTCATTAAATTTTCTAAAGACACTAGATGTGAATGTATAGGGTTTATAAAAACTGTAGCAAATAGTTATCAAACAAACAAGTAATCAACAAAATAGAATAGAAAAATACGCGATTTTAGATTGAGGATTATACATACAATGATAATGAACGTAAGAGTCATTCATCGATTACTAATACGATAAAAGTCTACAGTATTTCCTACTAAAAGGGATGGAACGTTCCCTTTGCAGTGCATCATAAACGACATAGTATAAATATATATATGTGTTACATTGTTTAAGAAAATTAAAAAAAAATGATTAATGTAGTCACTGGTTGAAAAAAAACGCAGTGTCCTATCGACCTAAATAAAATAGGATGTGAAAAGAGAGGTGGTAACAATTTTATTGTTAATCGAAAAGTGCGAAAAATCGTAAACTAAGACGGAAGAGCTTCTTTATTTTAGAGCCTTTTTTTGAGATGGCTTACGATTATTTGGCAACGTTTGTCGTTTGTAACAATTTACGCGCAAGATGCGAAATAGACATAAATGCAAAAATAACCAAGTACAGAGGTACTCGTGATTTTTCGAGCATCTCGAAACATAAAAATGTTCCGTTTCTTTGTACATCGTAATAATTTTTATCTGGTTAAATGAGAAGCGATAGTTATTTGAAAGGTGGGCAGTTGTTATTGAGAGATAAAATTATTTATTATTCGTTAATTGAAATAATTTATTGTCCAACGATTAAGCGAGAGATGCGACGGATTATACGCGCCAATTGTATGGCGTGTAACGATTGTATATAACGTAAATAAAATATTCTTACAAGTAATACAATGTATTGTATTGTATCAACAATGTTTATTATACAAAAATATACAAATAATAATTGTTTGTTTAAAACATTTCATCTTTCTTACACTCTAAGAATTCGAAAATTTTCGATGAAACGTGCGAATAAAATTTCAATTCATTTGAGATAAAATAGATTTATGATAGTAAATGTCCTCAACGATTAATTAAAATATTACATCAAAGAGAAACAGTTGCAACTTTTTTCAGTGCATAACGTACGTGAAAAATATTTGTTTTAATGATACGTTATAATTAACTTGGATAATATTTAGTCTTTCGATTCCTCAAGTTGTATGTACAATTAATTGGTCGTAATTATATGTGCATAAGCAAAAATAATTTCAAAGGTTTCGTAACAAATCGTCAATTAGCGCTTTTTTCCGCATTTCAAAAATATCGTATTTATACTTATTCCTACAAGTCCAAACTTTTTTAAAAGCGAGCTGGGATTCTATGTTGTACAGCAATACGTATAACGTGTTTTAAAACTATTGCGCTAATCAAATATGCATTGCAAAAATATTAAGAGTAAAACGCGGGTGCTCTTTTAAAATTTACCGTTATTCCTCACATCATCACTAAGTGGATGTAACTACTATAAAAAATATTTATAATTTACGCTCAACACCATTGATAAAAAATATGTCGCCCTTTAATTTTTTTGATTTTTCGAGGAATGATCGATACAAAACTTATGAAGTTTCGTGTATTTTTTTTTCCATCTTACATACTTTACACACAGGCATACTTTAAGTACAACTAGGAAATTTACATATTCACATACATAACTTTCTTACAATTTAAAACTCCTCTTGCAACAAGAATTTATTATAATTTTTCAACGAAACTCTGTTAAACATCACTTTATCCATATCTAAACAATTTCATCACATAGGCAATTCATTTTTGCTTTTAGTATAAAGGTGGTGCAATCGTGAAGCACATTTACGTATATATGACACGGGACTGAGCGTGTAAAATAAATTAATTGCAATCTTCAACATGATTATTTAAAAAATGATAAAAATGAATCTTACTACCACAAAGAGTGTTGATGCATATTGTGTTAATTTTTTAGTCTCAGTGTAGTGTGCTCATTAACACACAAAAATATACGTAATAGAGTAAGAAATACGCTTTTGAGCAATACTAACACTAAAAATCTTTTTAAAAATCCAGAAAAGTTAAACAAAATTAAATAAATTGCCACTTGGATAAACAAATTTCATTTTAAATAATACGTATCAGAAATAATCAAGTGAGAACGAAAAATAATACAAAAACACTATACATATATTTACATGGATCCCACAAGAGTTTGGGCAATTGATTAACAAGTAATTCCGATGTACTAAACTCGTAAAATATTCACACGCACATCAAACCCGTTCTTACTCAGCGTTTCTTCTCCTTCAAACGGTGGTATATAAATAACAATTAAAAATATAGTATGCATAATTACAATGCAATATAATACAAATGAGAGGGTGCAAAAGCCTAGATTCATTGTACAGCAGCTGTCAACGATGAAAAAAAAATAATAATAATTTACCGTCATTGTTGCAATAGAAGTGTTTGCTCTACCTCACTTTTTACGAAATATGTTCGGTATGCTGGGCGAGTTTGTTTTATGGTGGAAAATTTTGCTGACGCGCTGGCGCATATCTTCGACACCTTGAGCAACGTTACCAGAGGCCATTGATGACAACGAAAGGCCCGAGCCAGCAGACGCTGACCTGAAAAGCAAATAAATAGCTATTACTTAACGTAAAATAAAAAAAAAAGACGATTTAAATTGTACAGTTTAGTTACCTTTCCATATTTTTGCTAGTTTTTAACTCTATTTCCCGCAAAAGCAAGCGGACAGCCTCTTTTTGCTGAGGCGCTACCGTATTAACCAAGCTGTCGAGGTACTTCAACCCTGGCAAAATGGCATTAACAATACATTGATTACTCAAATTGCAATACACTAAAACAGAGTAGGCCTCGACTAGAGCGTTTGTTAAATCATCTCTTGGATTGTGTTGGATTGCTGAAGCTGTTATGCCCGTTAAATGAGTTGCGATCACTGAAATACGGCTCACGTTAGTGTTGGTTCAGGATAAATAAAAATAATTATAAAAAATAGTTATTTACGTAACAAGTGCGGAAAAGACGATTTCCCGCACGAGTAGTGATTGACTCACACGAGTGCCGGTGTTGACGGGAACGAGTACCAGTTGAGCACACGAGTGCGTAGCACGAGTGTGATCGCAAGGTACGAGTTACCGTCACCGGCCACGAGTGCGAGTCTATCACACGAGTGCGGGAAATCGTCCCGCACGAGTTGCGTACAAGTTTTTTCGCAATGTGTGAGGAAAATAGGTACAAAATAGATTTGAATTTTGATTTCCAGTGTGTAGCAAAATTTTTTCCGGTGTGTGGCAAAACTTTTTCCACACTGTGCGACAAAAACCTTTGCCGCACACTGTGTGGGAAAATCGATTTTCCACACTAATACCAGTGCGGAAAACACCTATTTTCCGCACACTATTGCGAAAAAAAAAGACTGCTCACCATCTTCGACGTAATTTTGCGGACAGTAGGGAGCTACGGCAGCAAGGGTTAAGATCAATGGAACACTTAAATCTGCTGGTATGCCCTGGGGATCGCGAACTATTGTTTCCAGCGTTAAACGAGCTTTCTCTTTCGCTTCCTTTGCATCGCTTTCCGTTATGAGTTTGCCTAAGACTTGGACTGCGGATGATTTGACGTTACTAAAAATATTTTAGAGATTAATAATATTTACCAGTATTTAACATTTAGTGTACATTGGAGAATAAATTGAAAAACTCACACGTCCAAGTCACTGGCGAGTGTGACTATTGCCGGGACTATTCTAACGTCGATTAGCTTATTCGAGATTTGAGAAATAATTGAATTAAACAACGATGCCGTTGCACACTTAACGATTGGCTCGTGATGAACGACACCTGTTGGTTTTCAAAAGTTAAATTACAATACGAGCAATACTTAAATTGACACGGTTATTTGCAAAATTATTAATCTTACCACTCCACAAGCCTGAGAGCACGTATTCTTGTAGTCTGTCTTGACCACAGAACTTCACAACCACAATCTGAAGGCCACTTAGGTTCTCGCCACGCATGGATAACGTAATGAGGAAATGTTTTAGAGAGTTCATGAATTCATTATCATCTAAGGTAGAGAGTATTGTTAAATAGGTGGGTATAACGAGGGGATACATTAATTTCTGACTAATGTCTGGATTCAACAGTTCAGTTTCGATGTTTTCTATCAAAAGTTTGAAGGCCGTCAACACTTTTCGTTGAGTTATGAATTTGCCAAATCCCAAGCAAAAACATTGAAGATATGTGAGGAATTCTTGAACTATGTTCTCCTGTGCCAAGGTGACGCACTGTGTTATTTCCGTAAGGACGAGTATTCTGTAAAACAATAACGTATGAGTAAAAATGTTAATAATTAAAAAATATGAATAAACAATTTTTCATGCAGATTTACAATTTGTCAGACAACCACTCCAGCTCGACCCACGTAATGTCGTCCCACGCGTTAAGAAGGAATGTATTTAACAGTACACCCATGTCCACATCGCACTCGTAAAAATTTTTAGGATTGACTATCGGCAAACAGCAGAGACTTGTGAACTCGGGAGCTGCAACGTTAGTAAAAATGATTCCAGTCCCCAACATTTAATTATACTCCGCTGTTTCGACGACCAGCAGTACAGTACTTACGAAGTTGAGACGACAAGCTCTCTTGCATGCGTTTGCGCACGGCTTCCGTGTCGACGACGCTGACAATGGTGTGAGGCAGCAAATAACGCAAGACCGTGATGAGAGCCGCTGCACGATTGCTATCCACGTAATCCTTACTTGGAGAGTTCGATGGTTTCAGCAGATTCTTTAATTTCGCGAGAATCCGAGAAAGCAAGTGAGATTGAAGTCTCTTGAGCGACAGAGCCCATTGCGCAAGAATCGGTATGAGAACGGTACTCGCAGCCTCGACCACTTCCGGTGCCTGGTCGTCCATCGCCGTCAGTGCCAGCTCTTCGCACTATAGTAACAGAAAGGAAGCATTTGTTTCGTTTCTAATTTTTGGCATAAGATTATAAAACCAGCAAATCACCTGAAAGTACTTGTCCGTATCGTCCATGAGAGCAACGAGTAGTCCGAGGCTCTTGACGACAGTGACTCTGACCGCAGGTTCCCTATCATCTAGCAGCATCTGCTGGAGCATCGATATCATAAGCGAGTTTCTGACGCCACTCGTCGTGTAAATAGCGAGAGCCGAGCAGCACTCGGCCGCCAACAGCCGACGCTCCAGGTACTTGTGTTGGCTTTGCTCCCAGCACAGATTGAGCACTTCCTCGTTGTCCGTCGGCTCTTTTTCTAATTTCGCGATGGCTGTCAGTCCAGCGAGGATCGTGTGCCTCTCATCCTCCTGAGGTCGTTTCTGAAGATTGAATAGAATCTGAAGAAGCTTCTCTCGATCGGCCGCGTTGCCCTGTAACTTGAAAACGCTGAGCAGCAAGGGTATGACTTCCTCACGCCTGTTCAGGATGACGTTGGGTATGATCCGCGGTAAAGTTTGGGCCGCAATGTCCGGCAGGTTATCGCGCGTAATGCCCTCCTTGAGCGGCTCCTCGATTATCTGTATAGCATTGTCCGATGCTTTGATCAAACAGTGCTTCAGCACTTCGCGCCTGAAACTCGCCGGTAAATGCCTCGACGGTGTATTCGCACTGCTGATCGCGCCGTCGGGCAGATCCGCTCGTAAAAAGTGTATCCTCGTCCAGTCGCGCTCGCTCGTCTCTGTTTCGCCGATGCTTACGACCATTGAGGCGCTGTCGTCCTCCTGGACGCTGTCCTCGTTCTCTTGCACGGCAATCGTCGACGACGCGTCCTGGGCTGGCGTCTCCAGCATCTCGAATTTGTCTGGTGTCGTCGAGCTCGAGTTTAACGTCTGGATCGTCCCTGAGCTACCTTTGTGCGCGACATTGGTGTTAGAAGTGAAACTTGTACTGGCCAACATAGCTTGGAGGTTCGTTTTCTCCTGCTCAAGCGTAACAGCTTGCTGCTTTAGGCGTTCCATTTCTTCGGCTTGGTCACTGACAATCTTACTCAGTTCATCTTGTTTTTCCTTATCCTCGGATTCCGCGTCCCCGGTTTGAATCCCAACATCGTTGGACGGTGGTCTGTCACAGCCAGTCGATCTCATGAATTCCCGGTAGACTTGCAGCAACTCTGCTGGCTTCGGGATATTTAGGCCAACGTCCTGCCAATCCTCGAGATTTTGGTCCTCATTTTCGTCACTAAACGTTATCGACGTTAGCTTATACGATTGGGCCAACAAGTACTCATAAACTAGAAAGTTCAGAGCGCGCTGTTCGTGTGGTTTGATGGGGTGCTCAAAGATTCCTTTTTCTGAGTTTTTGTCAGGGGTGCTGACTTCCGATTCTAAAAAATTATGAAAAATATTATAAANCTCGCTGCCACTGCGGCCGAGGCGCGCGCGCGCGCGCGATCGCGAAAAGGAAGGAAAAAAAAAAAAAAAAAAAAAAAAAGTATGCAAAATTAAGATCAATGGGTGGTAATGAGGATTTTTTAAGTATTACCTGTCACCACTGTTAAGTTGGCACGCAGAGAGTTAATGGTGTCTCTGGCTTTTCTCAATTCAAACTCTAGAATGGCATTTCTTTCGTCAATACCGCCCCCATCCTCGGAAAATCTCGTCATATCTAAAGAATCTAACGTTGCCTGGCTGGATGATCTTGCTGGTGACAATATTTTCAATAATAAAAAAGGTTAAAAAACCTTGTAAAAAAAAACAAAAAAAAAACATTCGAGTTTTAGCGAGTATACTTACGTAAGGACAAACATGGTTCTGGTTTTATATTTAAGCACTCAAAGTTATTGGGATCGGAGAAAAAATTTCTGAGTACGGGTAGTTCTCGATCTGCCTCGCATAGTTCAGCGTGAAGTTCCAAGGCAGTAAGCAGCAGCCTTTCGCTGAGCAACTTTGATGCTATGTCCTCATAGGATATTTTATTTTGAACCTGCATGTTGCCTGAAATTCACGAACCTCGATATATCAACATTGTTATGAACAAAAAAAACCATGCAAAAAATTATTTACAATATCCCAAGCAATTATAATTGCTACTTACAGTAAAAAGCATTCAAGTAATTTTCTTGAGAATATTCTTATAATTCATCTCAACCAATTAAGAAGTTATAATTATACCACAATTTAGGTAATCAGTCACTCTTTTTTTTTTCTTTGTTTACATATTTAAGAGTATCAAACTCCAGCAAATGTCAAAAAGATAATAAACAGTTATTAAACCAGAACGACTATTTGCTAAGTTTAAAATAACTTTCAATACATACAGCTGAAGGAAAAAAGAATGTGCAAACACTACCTAATTATATCACAACAGAGCACAGCATTCCAATCGAGAAAAAGACGATTACTCAATTAAATATATGTGCACGTCAATCAACACAAACAGGTTCTCATGATGCACAGCTGGTGTATCTACACGTACTCTCTTGGTACTTTGATTAAAAATGATTGCCATGAGAGATGCAACATAGCAACAATATTAATTCCACCCAAATACTACACATACCCGTGGCAAGAGGAGCATCCTGAGGTGCACCCACGGGAGGACTTCTAACCTCGTTCACAGATGAACTGGACATCTCTTCCGTGGTTTTACGAGCTCCCACGTTTGTCTTGGTTCACCTCTTGCTTTTCTATTTCAAAAAAACTAAATCATCTCGACAGGCATAACGCTGTAAATGCGAAATTTTCGCCGAGACACGAAAAAAAACAAACTCAGATAACAAGCGAACCGACTGCAGTTTAGCAGCTGTTAGTACAGTTTGACGCTAGCGACATCCAAAGAATTGCGTGAAAAAGTGATCAGCGCTATCTAACAGTACTGATTTCGAACTAAAACGGTACCATTTCTCTTTTGAAGGAAAAAAAGGAAATTCCCTAACCTAGAATTTTTCTCAGGGTCCTGTGAATATCTACCACAAGAAAATGACGACAATTTGAAGTCTAGAGATGTTATGTACGAAATAGTGTGACGTTTAATAAATTTAGTGGTCCTGAAAAGGACCGATTTTTGTTGTTATACTCCCCAGGGGGAAGGTTATTACGAGCTTTTTTCGGTTTTCTTGGGCAGAAGTACCGCCTGGATATTAGGCAGGACACCACCCTGAGCGATTGTTACACCAGAGAGCAGCTTGTTCAACTCTTCGTCGTTTCGGATGGCCAATTGAAGGTGACGGGGGATGATCCTGGTCTTTTTGTTGTCACGAGCTGCATTGCCAGCCAACTCCAGAACCTCAGCGGCCAAGTACTCCATAACGGCGGCAAGGTAGACCGGTGCACCAGCTCCAACTCGCTCGGCATAATTGCCTTTCCGCAGGAGGCGGTGAATGCGTCCAACTGGGAACTGAAGTCCGGCACGGGTTGAACGAGTCTTGGACTTACCCTTCACTTTGCCACCACCTTTGCCGCGACCAGACATGATATAAAGATTTGACGAAGGGTGAGTGATTAACTGAACAGCTACGAGTCGTTTGATCCTCCAGCCTAAGTGCCCCTCTATTTATAAACTTCAAAGCTGCTACGCCGAATGCTACCCCCCACTTTCAACAGCTACTCCGAACCAATGGTTGATCAGCTTACTCGTAGAGTGGGAGACAAGTCAAAGGCTATTGGCGCGGAGTAGCTGCGTTTTTCCTTTCCGAAGAGTGGGGGTTCATCTCGGAGTAACCATTTTAACGCAAATATAAACAAAATTGATTCTCCGCCCCATTATAATAGTCTCGCAACTTCTCCAAACGAGATTCTCGCATTTTCAACATGCCACCTAAAGCGTCCGGTAAAGCCGTGAAGAAGGCGGGAAAAGCAGTGAAGAACATCACTAAGGGGGACAAGAAGAAGAAGCACAAGAAAAGGAGGGAGAGCTACGCGATTTACATCTACAAGGTGTTGAAACAAGTGCACCCTGACACCGGAGTCTCTTCCAAGGCGATGAGCATCATGAACAGCTTCGTCAATGACATCTTCGAACGCATTGCCTCCGAAGCTTCCCGTTTGGCTCATTACAACAAGCGATCTACCATCACTTCTCGGGAAATCCAAACTGCAGTCAGGCTACTACTACCTGGTGAACTGGCTAAACACGCCGTCTCCGAGGGCACTAAAGCCGTAACCAAGTATACTAGTTCCAAGTAAAATTGGTCTATCCTCCTACAAACGGTCCTTTTCAGGACCATCAAAATAATTAAACGATGCACTACTTCCGTATATGTTATAATCAGTGGTATTATCAATTATTTTTTCTTCTCTTCCGGTCACAATTTCCGTGATAGGATTCGCTACAACCATCAAAAACATTATCAGCATGTCACCAGTGGATGATGATACTTCACAGATATTTATATTAATTATGTCGTTAAAATAGGATAATTTAATTTTGTGCATGTGTTGTAATTAGAAGAATCATGTTGCAGACTGCTGATACGTTATTGCGTTAGTGTATTGTTAATTTAAAGGTTAATCCCGAAGAGTTAAATTAATTTAATGCTGAAAACTTTAAAAATCATAAAATTTTGTTGCCACTTTTTGTCCACACTCTTTTCTACTTCAATTTTTATATTTTTGTATATCTGACGGTATTACAAATAATTAATTTTAACCTGAATGAATCTGCATGATTAAGTTATGCTGTAATGGCATAAATATTCAAAAAAGTAAGCATTCAATTGTTGGTAGTGCTTAAAAAAAATAAAAAATTTAAAAGCAAGAAATACGTTTTCAACCGTGAACCTATTAGAATTTTTTTAAAATCAAATTTACAATTAAGTTTAGAGTTAGGTCTTTTTAAATCGGTACCTATTATATTTAAGTGATTAAATTACCATTTAGTTAGAATGACGAGTGGTAAATGCAGGTAATTTCGAGGGTAATTTTTAACAAAAAAGAAAAAAAACATTTTTTCGTGTATCAAGTTTTATTTAATCAGTATTCCTGTAAAGTTAGCAAAGGTCTAATATAACAAACATTATTAATAAAATGGTTCATATTTTATTAGTGGACGATGTTGGGCTTCATAAAAATATGAAAGTAGAATTATTCACGTAATGAATTTATTTTATGGTTACAATAAGGACGCAATAAGAAACGATTATATTTATCTAACTTGTTTTTTTTATTACAAGTTATACAATGCTTTGGTTCTTATATTTGTAAAACATATTTTCAACCTATATTTACTTGTATGCAAAGATTGCAAAGACAGTCTTCTTTACTAATTGTAAGTAGGAACGCATATTTACTAGTTATTTATTTAACTTTTAGATGAGCTAAGTTTGTTCGTTTGTCTGTTTTTTCATATATTTAACAAAACAACCTTATCAACTTACAAAATCTAAATTGCCAAGCAGTTTCAAACGGGATCTAGCGTTCATCACAAAACACTTATAACTATATCTAAAATCTAATAAAAAAACATAATAAGAACACTTGGATGAAAAAAAAATTGACGCAATCTCATGTAAAGTAAATTAATTTAACAATCTTTAAACAAAAATATTAACTGATAGTATGATTAGAATCACATCAGAATTCTGACTGACTATATAATCTTCTTGTGATAAACAAAACCTTCTTGGACCTATTCAATCGTGCTACAGCCGATCTTCAGGTGTCTCTTGATTGCTCTATTCGTCTTATAAACAACGCCGCAAACGTCACACCGGAATGCCTTCCTGTTGTCGTTGTGCAGCTTGTACATATGGGATCCCAAGCTGTTTTTGTAGCGCGTCTTGAACTCACAGATCGAGCACTCGTACTTGAGCTTCTGGCCGCAAATTTTCTTGTGTACGTTCATGTCACCTAGGCAAGCAAAGCCCCTGCCACAATTTTCGCAGTTGAATTTAGGCTCTGCGTGAGTTCGACGCACGTGGCGATGCAGTGACACCGATGTGACAAAGTTTTTCTGACAGCGACTACATTGGTACAGGTATGATGTCTTGCACGTGGAACAGGCGCACAAGTTACCGACGTAATCATTGGTTCTCTTGCATTTCGGGCAGTACAACTTTTTAATAGAGTTTAATTCTACAAAAATTTTTATGGATTAGAATCAACACACTGATAAATCATTAATGTTTTTAGCATTAGTACGGTTACAAACCCAATAATTTTAAATCTCCATCTTTCCTGACTATAGATAAGAATGCATCTCCTGAAAGTACAACAAAAACAAAACTCAATCATTCAACTATTCACGATGAGATTAATTTTTAATTTGTACCTTTGATCTTTTTTTTTTCTGCTACAGAAGTCATAGCATTTTCCAGACCTTCAGTTTCCATATTCTGAGGGTGATGCGTTAACAGATGCTTCTGTAGTTTGCTGATGACTTTTGGCCTATAGTTACAAAACTTGCATTGATACCGTGACAAACTACAGATAAGTTTGTGTGCTCGGAGTTGTTTCAAGTCCGCGAAAGTTACATTGCATTTGGAGCATACGGTATTGCGCGTTTTTAATTGCTTCGAGTGACTTAGCTTCAAGTGACGTATCAGTGTAGACGGCTTGGTGCAGCTGTAAGGGCAATCATTGCAGTAGAAGACACGGCGTCTTAATTGACAATAGCGCCGAACGTGGGTGTATATGCCAGAGTACGAAGTGTAGGGCCTGCTACAAACTATGCACTGATAGCACATCCTTATATGACATGGAGAACATAAAGGTGGATTCCTTTGAGTGAAAAACATTTTTTTCACCTGGTCACAATTGTTACACTTCATTATCGCCATCGATGTTAAGCCTACGAAAAGGCAGCAATGTTAAACGTTTAGGTTCACTCGTAATAATTATAAATTAATTAAAATGCTTGGACCTTACGTGGCTTATTTTTTTTTGACGTCGTAAACTGACACTGAAGTTTTTTGTGTCTATACAACGCAGGCATACTGTCATACTTGTAGTTGCATTTGTTGCAAACATAATGCATACTGACGTTGCATTCATTACAATTACTTTTTAAGGTAATACTAAATACTTTTCTTGTTACATTGCATCTTGAACAGTTGAGAATTATTGCACTTAAAGATTCTGTCAAACAAATATTCATGTTACACAAATAATTACATAAAAATTGGACATTTTTTTCAACATTACCATCTTGCCCAAGTTTTTGTGCTTGTGTTTTTATTTTACTATCAACACCTTGTGTACATTTGTCATCGGTTTCCACATCTGAAATGAACAAGTAAAGATTAAAATGCATAATTAATAAAACTGAAAAAGCTGAATACATACCTGACCCATCGGAAATAATGATTTCTTCTTTAATTAATAACTTGTTGCTATTTAAAGTACCATTATTTGCTAAAATAAACGAAAATGAACTGTTTTGAGTGATTTCATTACTTGTCAAAGAAAGTAATTAAAAAATTACCTGAGTCTGCAGAAGTTTTTGCTCTTTTACGACTGTATATTGGCCTTAGTAACTTATTTCTTGGAGGAGCTGTACTTTTACACACAGCTAATACTTCAATATCTGTAAACAAGTAGGTGTATACATTTTTTTTTCACTGTATGATAATTGTTAGTTTTTGTTTACACTGCACTAACCTGAATTATCAGATGCATCAAACTTGAGTGTGGGTTCAGAGTGAGAAAATGGATTTTCATCTTTAATATCGATTTCTGACTCTGCAACGTTTTTAACAATGCTTATTGAGTAAAAAAACAAGTTTTCATAAAATGTAACATAATTACCCATAATTGCTTGCCTACAATTTATTTTGTCTGTCTTCTGTCATTCCAACTCAAGATCGAAATAACTGAAAATTTTTGTAGCAAAAAAAAAGGATATTGTTTTCTCTTAAAATCATCATAAAAATGTAGCTGCTTATTAAATATAATTAAAAAACCATCAATAAGGGTTTTTGATAATTGGTTTTTAAATTAAAGTGTCAAAATTGATGATCATGATATTCTTACCTGCGCATGACACACCTGTAACACTTTTTTTTTTTTTTACTGATAAACAATTGCAGCAGAAACAAAATTTTTTTTTACCTAAGTGGGCCACTTTTTATCGTATTGTATTACTCAAACCGTGAAAATTGTTCCTCAACACCTCCATTTTCGTGTCTACCCACTATCCACACTTTACTTTGGTGAATCATAATCTACTAGTCACAAAAGTATGCAGTATTCAATTATTTTAATAAAAAACTTTACGTTGTGGTAGCAATAGAATGACAATTGAATAGCCTAACAAAGTTGATCACGAATTTAGGGAAAAAAGGGAAACAAAAATTTCAAAAAACCCCATTTCCATTTTGCTTGTCAGAACCGGGATGGACATAGTTAACCCGCAGCCTTTTAACTTTTAATTACAATAAAAGCATAAAAAAACTGTTAGATACCGCAAAAGTTATGGGTATATATAGATATATATATCCTTCTGCGATACCTACCTAAACCTAACACCTAACCTAACTTGCGCATTCGTCAAATATGATTTATAAATATACTTATATAGAAGGTCGATTTTCGGATAAAAGATAAATTGTGCACTTGCCGCAAATAAGACAATGTCAACTTCTTATGCTAAATATCCATGAGAGTATAGTTGCAGCTGGTTTTTTAATAGATTACAGGGCTCTGCTATATAAGTAGTAATATTTATTTGGATTAGCGCCATCTAGCGGTCTTCATTTTTTCGCGAAAAGTGGACTCTAAAATTCTGAATCAGAGCTTTAGTTAGGGCCTATGAGCCATTTAATCAATTATAAACCAGCCGCAACTAATTTTGTAGACATGATTCATACTAGCGATCTGTTTGGCTCTTGAAATTCTTTTTTTTTTTTCTCATAAAGGTGGACATGCCAACACGATATATTAGTTAATTTATTTATTTAACAAGGTAATGGGAGCCATACGCGACTATTACATTATACATTATGGGATGCCGATTATTACTATAAACACTTTTACTTCACGAGTTTTTATTATAATTAACGCGAGGGGGAATTAAAATACTTATATGTCTGTAGAATCATACTTACTTTATTTTATTTTTTCCTATGGGTGTGTACATAACGTGTGATGGTGAAAGATGGCATTGCAGGGTGACAGGGTGTGGGAAAATCCCATTATTAAATATATCAGAATGGCAGATGTTGAACGCTTGTACCATATATACATACATATAACTTATAAACGCTTTCGTGTTTCAACTTGACTTGAGAATTTTTGTCGGGGGTACACAATACACATGTATATAGTACACTTTACTACTACATGGATCATTTCACAAAATCATTTTCATGAATTTAAGCCCCTATTAAGTACATTTGAAAACGGCGAAGTTAATTACTTCGAGTAAGAACTTTTCTTCACAAGTTAAAAGCAATTTTATCTAAATACGTTTACGAGATTGGATAAAAATAATTGATATCTTCAGCAAATTATTTATTAAACACTCCAAATGCTCCTGTAGTTGTGCTGAATCATTATAACTTTTCGAATTTTTTGGATAATCTTAAGTAAATTTAATTACTCTTTTAGATGGAGCTTAAATAATCGATACTTGAGAAAAAAGATAAAGCTACATATCTCTAATATTATGGGAAAAATGATCGCCACCACAACACCACAAGTAGGTACCGAAATGCCAACTTTCATTGTTGCAACGGTCAATCGTGAATTAAAAGGCATACTTAGTTATATTTTATGAATGGGCGCCAAAAACAAGCGCCAAAACTTCACGCGCCAAACGCATCTTTTTTGTTCTTGCTCGCAACTCGCAACTTCTCCCAATCAGCTCCCGCAAAAGGATGCCCTGTAAAATTCTTAGAAATCTTCACCAACTTCATACGCAGTATACGCACCCTCCCTCCAACCAACCTCCATGGGACCGAAAACGGAAAATTTCTACGAACGTCGAACCAATTGGGGAGGAAGAGACCTAGCTCGCTCTGTCCTGCTTTGGGCGCGAGTAATCACCCTATTGGCTCCCTCAAGAATCTTACATTTATTTTGGAGGGGAAAACAGCTGAGAGAGCCGGCGTTTGCCGCCTGAAAAGTCAACTGTGCACTGCAGTGAGGGGCCCCCCGTCATTCATTCCATTGTTGGAGTTCCGACAAACGTGAGGCGTACGTGAGCCACGTATTAGACTTTCGGGCGTTTTTCCTGCCAGCGACTCCTATATACTCCTTTCGGATCTCTCGTGCACAGTTTGACTTGCGAATCCCAATCCCTGGAGATGGCCCTCAAGGTTTCAACGAAGGAGAACGTGCTGAAGGGCATCGAGGCTGTTTCACTCGTGAGTACTTTTTTTCGGGCTATTTTAATACTTTTTTTTTTCATTCAATTGCAACGGATACACAACAAAAGCTCGGGAAAACGTCAGGAGAATCGTATTACGTGACAGTTGGATTGTTGCAGGTGCTGAACATCTAAATATCATTTTCTGTCGTTAGTTTAGACACAATTTCGTTATTACGCCGTGCACTGTATCGATACGTGTCAAATGTAAATAATTAAAAGTTTACATGCAAAAGATGTATCTATTTATTTTCGGAGCAATCTAATATTAGGCTGTAGATACTCGTACCTTTTTCTTGGAGTACGACTCCAGTTTAGAAAAGTAGAAAAGGGAGAATATATGTAAGACTGTAAATACACATCACCTTCGCCTTCGTTATTACTCGCTGAACACGTCATAAGTAATGTTGTAGTTTTTTCATACATTTTTTTTTAATTCCTTCCCTTGGAAGCCAAGGTTTGAAGTTGTACGACTTTCGTACACCACGATTTTTCTAAAAAATTGCCATTTCTTCGATTATAAGTTATGATAAATTATATAGTTTTCAACAACCTCTAAACTTTCCCAAAAGACCATTAAAAGTCTCCATTTCGACACTATTAGCACAATGAAGTATTAACTCTTGCCGTTAAAAACGCGGGAAAGCACCACACCTAAGTACACACTCTACAAACCTACGATCAACTGTTGCTGTTGGGAAAGAGAAAGACACACGCGCCCAATATCGCGACGACGTGATAAAAAATAAAAGCGCGCCTTTTTGCTATCCGCTCCAAAATGGAGTGCTCCGAAAGCTTACGTCATTACGTAAAATTCATTAATAGCGTTGCTCCAACAATTCTGTGATAGCGTAGAAGGCTTGGGTCTTGAGAACTTTTCATGATACCTTATATGTATTACACAAATATCTTGAGAAAACCTGCTCACATTTATTTTCACAACCCAACAAATTCTTCTACTTGTAAATTGCTTTAGTTAATCATAGTTTGTTTCATTAATGTTACTTTGATAAAATTTGATAGGTAAATGACAAAAAAATGTAGGCTTTAATTACACGAGCGCGTGATTATGTCTTGACTGCTTTTAATTGTTTCTTGGAATTTTCCAACTCGGCGATTTTTTTTTTTTTTTTATATACATCACATAATCCAGTTTCACTTAATAATCAATTATAGTCTTTTTCTGTCGAATGACACAACATGTTTCATTTTATTTAGAAAATATGATGATAGGTAACTCTAAATATATGAGTTTTGTATGTCTATATTCGGAATAGAAATATATGTGTAAGTGTATTGCATCAGCATAATCTATCAGTATAATATATCTAAAAGAATTTTTTTTTAAGTGTCAAATGCCAACGAAATGTTTTTTCTTGAAATTGTTGTAATCAAATTATTACTCGGAAAAAAATAAATATTTTAAAATATCCGATACCTACTCCAATGATAATAATGTTTTCATTCAGTCCATGTATAGCTATACATGTGCATTTGTGCAGACGATGGTATTTCAAAAACATGCGATATTGTTCTCAAGTTGTTCGCCTCCTGTTACTTGAAATCCACAGTCAATATTATCGCAAGCACGGCAACAAGATATATAAAAATGAAAGGATTAAATTATCAACTTTATCACTGTCCAATCTACTCATTCTGTCGTAGAGTGCCTTAGTGTCAACCAAAGCAAAAAATGTTCTTTGTTAAAACTTTTCTTTTAAACCGATCAGCAAGATAGTGTGTCAGTAAAAAAATATAGCATGAATGGACACTTTCCAGTTAGTATTTTGTTACAATTGGAATTCCATTACCATTTCTTATTATTATTCTTGATAAAAAAAATATAAACAGCTTGATAACATGGTTACTTAATGGTATGAGTAATTATTGTGCAATATTGCCACTACTTGTAGTTTCAGTAGAAAATATAAGTTTTATTTGAGAAGCCACCTTTATCATCACACATACAATTTTCTCTAAATATTTGTTTGATTTGACAGTAATCTGTATTTAATGAACTAAATAATCAAAAGAAAAAATTGTTTCAGATATCTCCCAAAAAACAGTGTATCTCTCCAACAATTACTCATCAGAATGGAGTAAAAAATGATGTAAGTAGTTATAAAATGTAGCCTTAAAAAACCAAGATTTATCATGTAACTACTTATTCCTATAATTATTATCTATTACAGATTGACGCTTGCAAAGTTGTTAAGAAAATAGATTTTGAAGATTCTCAAAAATTCGATCCACAGTTGGAACCTCTTCTGATGGAAAACCCAAGAAGATTTGTCATTTTCCCAATTCAATGGCCAGACATCTGGCAGATGTACAAAAAAGCGGAAGCTTCATTCTGGACAGTAGAGGAAGTGGATCTTTCAAAGGTTAATGACAATTGTGTATATATATATATATAAAAAAGTATTTGAAATCTTGTATCTTCAATTTTTATATTTGTAGGATCTTAAAGACTGGCAAAAGTTGAACACAGATGAGAAACACTTCATCTCGCACGTATTGGCATTTTTCGCTGCCTCAGATGGCATTGTCAATGAGAATTTAGTGGAAAGGTTCAGTCAAGAAGTACAAGTTACAGAGGCTCGTTGCTTCTATGGTTTCCAAATTGCCATAGAAAACATCCATTCAGAGATGTACTCTATTCTCATTGACACTTACGTCAGTGATCCAGAAAAAAGGTGAGTAATTTTTCTGATACCCCATATTTTCAAATGAACAGTTACCTTATATTGATTCGTGTTTGATCAATTTTAGAGAGTTCTTATTTAATGCCATTGAGACTCTGCCATGTGTTACTAAAAAAGCCAACTGGGCTCTCAACTGGATTAGCAATGAGAGCGCTACATTTGCCGAACGTGTTATTGCTTTCGCTGCAGTCGAAGGTATCTTTTTCAGTGGCAGTTTTGCAGCTATTTTTTGGCTGAAAAAGCGAGGACTCATGCCGGGTCTTACCTTCAGTAACGAACTCATCTCTCGCGATGAGGTTATTTTCAATTTAATTCCTATTTATTATTTTACACAATCTTTCCGCGAATGTGTCATAAAATGCTGTCTCCTTGTATGTTTTAGGGATTGCACTGTGATTTTGCTTGTCTGTTGTTTAAACACATTGTACAAAAGCCATCTCCCGAAAAAGTCACCTCCATTATCAAAGATGCCGTTGAAATTGAACAAGAATTTTTAACTGATGCTCTGCCAGTGGAGATGATTGGCATGAACTGCAAGCTCATGTGCCAGTACATTGAATTTGTTGCAGACAGACTGCTGCAGGAGCTTGGAGTGCCCAAGGTAAATATTACTTCTAATCCTTACAACGGTGCAAAAATACTGATGCGAAAAAAGTTTAATATCTGTAATTAATCAATTGTAGCTGTACGGCTCAGAAAATCCTTTCGACTTCATGGAACAAATTTCATTGGAAGGAAAGACAAACTTCTTTGAGAAAAAAGTAGGCGAATACCAGAAGTGGGGAGTCATGCAGGAAAGAGATAACACTGAGAATACTTTCTCGTTAGAGGCTGACTTTTAAGTATTAAGCAAATTCGCATTTAATTTACATTCTATTCATATGTATCACCTGACATTCACATATACAATTATTTAGTTTCTTGTGGGGAAAAAAATATTGATTTTAATGTCCATTAATGACGGATCGCTAAGATGTTTATACTAATCATTGACCTTTTAAAGACCACAAATCACGTCTGATTTTGAAATTATATTGACCAAAGTTAGTTCATTTCAAGTAACGTTTTCTTGTATTGAAAGAGTTTGTAAACAAATTTTGATTAAAATCTTGAAGTATAAAAGTAGGCACAAACTCTACTCTATAGGAAAGCGTTTGCTTTTAAAATAATTAATATTCGAATTACTACAAAGTTCACTCTATGTGATTGCAATTTAAAAAAAAAAATTTTTTTAACTTGGCTGAAATTTTTATCTTATGATTGAGTACAAGTCGCCCGAAAGACCAGCAGACAAAGTTTAAGAAACTAAGTGATCTCTAATTATTACTACCTGTAAGTATGTAAATAAATATATAACGAAATCAATTGATCAATTCGAAATTGACTTGATAGTACAGAAAGAATTTGGTGTCGAATACTGAATTTTTTTCACTGCAGAAGAATTTTCTTACACTTAACTGCAACGTTGTTCCTGCACAAATTATTCAAACTGTTTACTATTTTTGTATGATATATATCTCATGACTTAGTTATACCTTAAAAGATTCTTGCTTGTTACTTATAATCTTTGAGTGTAAGAAATATCTGATGTGCCGTAAAATTTTTTCATGTGCAATCAACAAATGACTCATTTTCTAAATTAATTTAAGCTCATGTTATTTTATTAGGAGAAAAAAAAAAATTAAAAAACTCCCAGAAAAATCTTGGAGCTCTTTTTAATTAAAAAAAAATTGTAATTATTGTAAACATTTGATAATAAATTTAATATATAACGAACAAGCATACTTGAAAATATATCTTTTATTACATCCTGCTTGAAAAGTTTTAGCAAAATTAACAATACAGACGCATATTAAAATTTATGCAGTACGCATGTCTTCATTAATTGACTTCAACGACGAAACCGTTTTTTAAACGGTCCAAATATTTTTTTCTGCATTCCATTTCATCAACAGGTCTGTTATAAGGCAACCAAACTGGTTCTCCAACAAAGTAGCGCTTGGCTTTAATATAATCCTACAATAACGCAATAACTAATAAATTTTTCCAAGCATATGTTTGGAGAATTTATGAACTACCGTGTATTACTAACTTTAGTATCCAATGTGAATCTATGGTAAATGCCGGCAGGAATAATAATCAAGTCACCAGCTTCAACTTCAATGCGAATCCACTGATCCTCGTCATCCCTGACATCGAAATAGCCAGAACCATCGAGCACTAAACGAATTTCCTCGTCAGTGTGAAGGTGTTCGGTGAAAAAATTCTTCAACTATGAAAAAATGTCTTTCATTTTAAACTTATGCTCAAAGAAAAATTATATTAATACTGCATGTACGCACCTTTTCTTCGTAATTGGCAAGACATTGTTTAGAGCAAGTAATCTCGTCTTCGTAAGAGTATCCCCTTCTTTGCTTAAGTTCGATTAAAAGTGCATCGTTGAGGTGATCTGCGTGATTGATCTGAAATTCATAAGTGCGAAGTTAAATAAATTTCACAAGTGGAATATTTTTTATTTTTCTTTTCACTTTGAAAAAACTCACAAATATTTTTGAATGAAACGCAAAATTATGCGTCATCCGCAACAATGTGCGTCGCAGAGTAAATTATAAACAATAATAAATTGCCGAAATCAAACATGCCCTTTTTAAATTTACCAAACCGCGCGGGAGAGAGACAGCAGAAAAAAAAGAGGGTGTCAAAAATACTTGCTCCGAAAAACATCAAAATATAAAAACATCACATAACCTTGAAGTGCTCGACACCGGTGCGCTTGAACAAATCCTCCAAACCGATATACGCGGGTGGCTCGCGGTGATGCTCCAACCTCTGATCGGCGTCGCTGTCGTCCATAAACCACGCTCGCACCATGTCTTCTTTCGCAGAGTAAGTGCTTTATTTTATTTATTGAAACTTCGAGACAGCAGACACACCTCGACCACACTCGGTTTTGCACTGGCAGCTGATCTTGACGTGTAGATTATTGTGCAAAAAAAGAAGATAATGATGCACTTGAATATACAGATATGACGAATTTCTGCAAATTGATAAGTTATTGAGGATTGCTGTTTCGTGTGGGTGCCTGGTGCGTTTTTTTTTAATCAAAAACGTGCAGAACATTTTCAACGATTAGTCACGTGTATTTTTTTTTTTATTCCCGTATTATTACCAGAGACATTGTTTATTATTGCTCAATTCATACGAAAAAATTTGCAAGACATGTAAGAGACCAAACCAATTCCATTATTACTTACAGTTGCTTACTTTACAAATAACTTTTATAATATACTTAATGTACTGTTTTTAATGTTTCGTTGTTCAAGACCACTTGGGTATTATGCTTAATTGCAAGAAAAGTACAATACTTAAATCGTTATCTCTAAAGGTAAATTTATTTGCTTGCAGCACTGATACATTCATACAAGGATTCATCAAAGTGATCCAGTCTTCTTGCAATGAGTTTAATTCCAAGTCCGATTCCGATATACGGTACATTTCGCAGCGTTCAACGGAGCCGATCATCGAAGCAATCGAATCTCTTTGCAGTGAAATTTTCAATTGCATTATTGAGATCGATTGGAAATACGAAGAAACGATCAATTCATGGATTTACAATTACCTGATTTACTTCACTAATTTCAAGGCTAGAGGGCTACTTCAAAAAAACTGCGGTTATGCAGCTGAGTTTGAACGCTTGGAAACCCAGCAGATGCTTATTTCGCCTTACATGCTCATAGAGATCCTTTGGAGCCTTCATTACGATGCCTTTCTGTGCGAATTTATGATACACTTTCCAGTAAATTTATGCGCTGAGGTATTGGAGGTCCTGCCAAAGTGCATCCTAATGCTAGACTTTTCGCGAGCAACCAAATTTATATCAACGATGGTTCCATACTTGTACAAGAAATTAGATCACATGTGCAATGACTTGGATGTTTCTAACGCCGCAATTGCAGAAACAAGAAAGCTTGTTAGCCATCTGTGCGAAATTGTTCATCTCTTCAAAAAAGAAAGGTTGGTAACGTAAAATATTTGTTTTACTTGTCATTGTTTTTATAACAAATCTTACAAACTCACACGATTATTTCAGGTTCATGAATTCCGAAGGTATACGCAAACTGGACATTCACAAGCGTCAGGGTATTGTATTAAAAGCTCTAGCGCGTACGTTGACCAGGTGTCTGAAAAGCGAGCACTCAGACCTTCCCGAACAATGTAGAAACGGCGCCGAGGAATGTACTGGACCATCCGATTCGCTACTGGAATGCCGCGAAGATATTCACAAGTGTTTGATCAGTATACTGATTTCCAAGGTTCAAGAAGTCGATTGCAATTGCTACATGGACTGGACAGAGTTTGATGACGAGGAGCAGCCGGCTTTGTCGCTGCAGCGGGCCATTGGCATCGAGTGCCACCATTTGTTGCGATACTCAGCTAAAGCACTCGGGGGTAAAAGTTACGAGCTGCTGGTCAAGTCGATCCAACAAATTACAGTTTCATCATTGAAGGATGCTGAGTACGAGGATAAAAATCTATTAAACGTGAAATCGGTACATTCCGACTTACTGCAAAATTTACTTGAAGTTCTTGTCAGGTCTGTGGAGGAAGGTCGAAAGATGAGTGACGACAGCAGTACTTTCTCAATCAGTGCTACAAGAATGGTAAAAGTAATGGCGAAGCGAAATATCAAACAGTTGCTAGATTTTATGCCTACTGCTGTGCTCAAAATACTTGGCAAGTGCGAGAGGCGTCTGAACAAGCTGAATTTCGAGTGCTATCCTATGCGCTCGGGTGAAGATGGTTTTCTTCACCTGGATGAGAACGATCCATTGAATCTCCTGCTCAAAGATCCGGAAAGACGCATCGAGCAAGAGTACAAGGATTTTCTGAAACGTTTGATCTTTCAACCTAGTAAAACCATCGTTGAGATAACGAAATTAGCGATTGGTCACGGAAATTTTGATCTAGTCAATTTAAGTTACGAAAACATCGATCTGATCCTCAATGTACTGAAAATACCAGTGCCTAATACTTACAAAATCATGCTAGACAGCTTGATGGCTATGGCTGGAGTACAAAATGAAGAAAAAGGTTCGTTGGTATTTTTTTTCAAGATCGAATTGAATTTTTTACATAAGCAATGAATAAATAAAATATTAATTTTTCTAGTGATCATCGTAAAGCATAGCAAAAACATGGATAGACCCTCAGCTGTGCCTCTAGCAGTACAAGCGCTCCAAAAAATTGCAATCGACGGTTTTAGTAGTTGCCAGCCACATCTGTCGATCTACCTAAAGACTTTAGTTGATAAGAACATTACGAGCAAGAACTTACTAGTAGAAGAGTTTTTCTTACCTCTTCTCCTACTACCTTCGTGTACCTTGGACCCTGTACTTACTCAATGTAAAAGTCTAGAAAATTTGGACAAACCTATTGATCAATTGTATCACCAGCTTCTCGTACGTTTGTTAAAAAAACTACCTCGTGATGGATCAATTGATCGTTACCATGTGAGCACTTTGTTGAGCCAAGTGCACGATCTTTTAGAGCACGCGTTCAATGAGGTACACGAGGAATCCATTAGCTGTAAATATCGTCGCTTTCACTACACGTTTATGATTGAATTTGATTCTATTAGCAAGGATTATCCAGAAGAACTGCTATCTCGAGATATACTGAGACACGAAATGCTGTATGCCTCTCAAAGGCAGTGCTTTAGATGTATCCAAGAGTTTATAGCGAGTAGAGGCTCGTGTATTGGATTGTTGAACAAAAGTGAGCCTGAAGTTTTTGACGTGCTCGTTCAAACTGTATTTGAGGCCTGCCTATTGAGTCTCGAGTTCCCTGAATATTTTCCACAAAAGACTTTGATTTTCGTTCTTGAATTGATGTGCCCTATACTGTGGTCAGTGAAGAAAAAAGACGCTACTGAAATCTGTCGCAGTTTGAACATACATCAAACTATCCTAGCAGATGTCATGGAAAAAAGCCCATTGAGCGAACATTGGAAGAAGCTTGCAAGTAGTTGGCAATTGTTACTTGATAGTAAAAATGTAAAAAGTACGGATGATTTGATACGATCGCTCGAAGAATTTATCAACAGAGCTGATGATTTGTCATTGGGGGAATCAGAAGCCAAATCACCACTTGCCATACAAATATTTACAGCAGATAAAATCATCAGTCACCTAGACTCGATGGATGTTGCTTTTCTGCTCAATGATAATGTTGCGAAATGTTTTAATTTGCAGCGTAGTTAGTAGTAAAAAAATTGCAGCTTGAAAATGTACATAAATACACGTTTTTATATCATTTGTAAAATATGCTGGTCATACTTTAAATTAGTTTGATATTAGGATGCTATCAAATTGTGAATAAATAAATATATTTTTGTACTCGTCAGTGTGGAAAATGATTTAATACGTTGAGTATAAAATGGTTTTTCAATAAAAAAAATAGAAGTAATAATAATAATAGTTTATTGTTTACTGTAATACACTGTATAAAACTTCAAATGAAGGCAGCTCAAAGAAACGCAGTTATTGCACAGGACTGTCCGCATGTATAATCAATCGGGATGTTTTTTTTTTTCTTTTCTATACAAATTTGTTGCAAATCGTTTTGTTTATTTCGCATTTAAAAAATTTGTGCGACCAGAAAAAATAGTCTTTCTTTATAAAAAAAAAAAAATGCCCCGATTAGTGTGCAATGGAAAGGAAAAAAAAATCATCTTAGCGCGTTAAAAAATCACGTTTACGCATTTTGGAAAAATATTTGTGAGGAAAAAATGCAGAGTATAAAAAAAAGATTTTGCATCAACAACGTTTTGTTTTTCCCTTACACTTAATCGTCGAGTAGAAAATGCCACGTATACAACCTCTCTTTCCTTCTCCACATTTTTTTTTTTTTTTTTTTTTATAAACTTCAATGCCACAATTTTCAATGGGTGACGAATCGAAAGAATGTTTCGATAAATTACTTTCTTTTCGTCAAGTTATCTCGAAATGGAAGAAAAAAAAAATTTAAGTTTCCGTCCAAAACTTGGAATTTCACATTCGATTCGTCATCCCTTGCCAAAAGGACAATTCATTAATTCAATCGTATGTGTAAAATGAAGAAAAAAATTAAGTAACAAACGAAACAAACAAAAGATCTCGCGTGTTATCACACGGCTATATTTACAATATGATCGATATACAATTACACGTAATTTCTTTTCGCCGAAGACAATATCTCTCACTATTCGTGCATCGTTCATTCTCTGATAACATCTGATAACTAATACAATAAAGAGACGCTCAGCGTTGTATTATTCAAAACAATAAAACACGTGAGTGCGTGCTTGTGTGCATTTTCTTTTTATAAAGAGGCTCGAGAGAAAAACTACGATTGACATAAAAACTTCACCTCCCCGTGTAACGCTCTTTTTTCTTTTCCTTACCGCTTATAAGTTCTACTTTTTTTTTCTTCATATTTTTTTTTTGTAGTTCTATACACATCGTACAAAAATTACGAGATCACGAGGACGCTTTCACCGGCGATGGCTCTTTCGCTCTCTTTGACATTCGCCAAATTGTTGTCGGGCGCGAAACAGAAAGACATAACGCCGAGAGCTTTTTTCCAAGGTCCTCCCGTCTGTTTATGACTAGATTATCGGGCTGGCAGTGTTTAACAGATGGAAAATAATTTTAAAAAAGTAGTACCAATTAATGCTGTAAATTACATCGGTGTATCGATTTGTTACTTCCTTCACGTGTTTCAAACTAATTTTTTGACGCAGTTAAGCATATTCCTTCGTTACGTACTAGTCACTTTAGTGTTCCGGATATTGCGTACCAGGGACTTTTACAAAACTGTTTCTTTACCGTAAAAACGTAGAACAAGTTCTAATCTGAACATTTTTTTTTTTAAAGATGTAAAAAAAGAAAGAGAAGAACTTGTTTTTATTTTTTTTACGATACGAGTACTTTCAACGAAAGTCCCTGTTTGCGTACAAAGTGTGACAATTTGTAAAACTCGCTCGACGAAAAAAAAAAAAATATATGTATATGTATATATATATCGGTGCAAGCGAAATTTTCCGTTTGCAAACATGTATGAAGTTTCCCCTCGCTCGGAGGGTTCACGATACGATTTAATCGCACGCTGTACTTATTTTAAGATCCGCGATATGCCGAGCTCGTACACACATTTTGTCTGGAAAAAGAAAAAAAAAACCCACTAACGCCGTATCAGTCGATAACAATTTCCTTTCTCGCGAAACAACAAATAAAAACATTAGCCGCCAGCGCCGCACTTTGAACAACAAAGAGATAAGGAATAAAAAAAAAAATCTTTCGGAGATTGAAATGTACACATTACCGCGTAAGAGCGTCATCGAGATCCCGTGAGCGAGCTCGTTTCTCATAAACATTTTGTTTCGTATTTATTCGACAAAAAAAAGTTTCGATTTTGTTTTTATTCACTCTCTAGACAAACTATACCCACAAATCACGGGTTTCATTGTTTGATCATTCGGACAGACTCTCAAAATTTTCTCTGCCTTTATCTGTTACATCGTGTACCACGTTGCAATGCACGCTTACGAGCGAGAAAATTAATCATCCTTTCCTTTTTTCTTTCTTTCTTTTATTTCACATAATTAAATGTATAACTTGACTTCGCTATTCAATATTTACAGTTTCTAATTATTATTTCACACCATCCAACACTCTTTCTCTCCTCACGTTTTGTAAAAAATATAACATGATTCATACGCAGATAGTACTGAAAGGCCGATTATCCATCTAAGTTTTGTGTGACAACTATTACAATATATATATATATATATATATATGCGCGACTTTGACGAGCGCTGCATGGAAAAATTCGTTTGTTACAATATACTCTGGACTCGCCCACTCGTCCTCTCGACAATGTTTACAAATATACCCTATGTACTTAGAAAATTGATAAAAATCCAGTCGCACGTGGATGCTCGTCAGGTTCGCAATTTTCACTTTATTTTTGTATAATACATCAATATTTGTTCGATTCAGCATACGTGTGTGTAGGACAATAGGTGTATTATAAGAGGTTCCGCTCTTTGCAAACACTTCGTTCAAATTGTTGATGTTGGTTATCATCCAAGAGCGCAGTTTTTGCAAAACGGAGCCAATTGGTATTTGTATATGTATATTGTACGCATCAGTGTCCAATGTCTTTTGATTTGACAGTGCACCTACATAGATTACGTTTGTTCAGGGCCAGCAGTAGAGGAGCTTTGCTTTTTGTCATGTACGTATGATATGCGCGAATATTAGTTTACTTATTCTTTTCGTCTTTCTTTGTAGAATCTATTTTGTGCTATCGACGTAATGTACCGTTTAGAAAAATATTGTGGAAATTTAGACTTTCGACCGCTTCTCTAAAAGATCTCTACTTTTTATTTTTCTCTGCTATAGGATCATTCTCTGCCGAGTGATATTTTTGTTTCATTCGTGTAAATGTATTTGTTTTTTGAAAATAAACAAAAGGACACTGAAGCATTGCTACTCGAAAAAAAAAAAATAACTATAATTACAATCAAAAAAGACAAAACAAAAATATAATAATCATAGTATCCGACAAATAGATAATAACGACTTACACAATTCTCATATCTCTCTGATTGAGTTTCGTCTTTTTAATTAAAAGCTATCCTTGCTCACGCACGGATAATTATATAAATAACATGATGGAAGAATTGCGCGATCTTCCGCTTAATCGCTTGTAAGGATAGAAAAAAAAAAAAAAAAAAAAAATGGGAAAGGCTCTTAAATTTTACAAAGCTTTAGAAAAAATTGTCATTAATTGTAAAAGAAAATAACATTTAAAAAATAAACTAACTAGACTATGAGGCTAAGCTGTTTTTTTTTTATGTAATCTCAAATATTCTAAAATCAATTTGCTCTTTCAAGTCCCTATTAACTCATATAGTACAACAATTAATGAGATTTCAAGTGTGGTAAATAACTAAAACGAAAAAGTAAAGAGACGAAATGACATTAATTGCAGTCGTCTACTACTCCATCGCACGGAAAGACACTCCGATTTATTACGTTCCGCAAAGCTTTGGTTCGAGCCCAGTACAATAAGCTTGAGAACTGAAATCTCCGTTAAGAGAGAAACTCTCTACGATTTCTTGGAAAAACCATATTCGTGGTTCTTGGTCAACTAAAAATATTCTAAGCAAGTAGACAGTCATAAGAACTACTATGTACTTCTTAGCGAACAATACCAACAAAAGAAACGGGATTTATTCTCCTTTGTGTCGGATTCCGATTGCTGACTAACGATTACCTATTGAAATACATATATAGTAATGATTAACACGGTTGACGATCGCGCGATGGTCTTGAAACAAAAACTAGATCAAATTAAAAGGGACACTTGAAAAAACAAGGACCACACTTCAAAAAATCTAAGGCGTGCGACTCGGCCAGTTCTGTATGTATGTTTTTTCAGATACTTTTTACAAAATCGGGGGGAAAAAAAGGTCGAGCGTTAAGCTAGAAAGTGTTACACACTCAGTTTGGTTTCTTCGCCGCCTATGAGAAATAACAATTATAACAACTTACTCGGATAAATCATCACTCATTTGTTCACACTCCTAAATGCCGTTGTGTCATGCAACATTTTGGTCCTAACCCCTTCTTACTTAGTGAGTGTGTGTGTGTACTTTAATTTATTTTTTGTATCCTTAGGTGTGTGTCTTTATGTATAATGTGCAATCGACTCTCATCTTTCTCTAACTAACTGTATCTTGCTTAAACGCCTACCAATTTCATATACATATATATATATTACAATATTATTACACGTAATACCATCGGCGTATAATAAAATAACCGTGACGCTCGTCTTTTTGATTTTACTGCAGCAGTACATGCGTCACGCTATGATTTTAGTTTGTTTTATTTATGTGTACACATGTGTAATATATCTCCGATAGAAACGCGACGAAGACGCGCACCTGTCTAATTCTCCTTCCTCTTTTCGCTATTTTTTTTTTTCCTCCTCTTAGTAGGCATGTTTACAGCCAGTCATGCGCTCGTTTTCCGGCTCTGTAGTGTGAGGAGGGGGAAAAAAATAAAGAGGAAGAGGAGACATTTAATGTTACTTTTTACGTTCTCAAAGTCGACACGTTTCCTCGGGCTATATTCGCAATTGACCGCAATTAGGAAACACCCCCACGTATATCACTTGGCAACTCGATAAATTAAAATAGTAAGTTCCAACGCACTTTCCTCCGCATACGTAGTTGCGACAGTGAAAAGGTATACATGTACATGTGACCACCAGCACGTGTCAGTCCACCGCATATCCGCACTACTACCACCACCTCTCCTTTCCTCTTTGTGTATTCTAATCACGTCATAACTGCTGCTTGGCTTGATTAAGTATTAGAGTATACTGCAGCAGCAATAACTCTTTTTCTCCTTCTCGGGGCTGAAGTTCATCTCGCGCACTATCTCCGCAAAGACCTCGTTCACGTTGGTGCGATTCTTGGCTGAGGCTTCGACGAACGGGCAACCCCACATCTGAGCTAGCGCGTTGCCCTCGGCCGTGTCGACCTCGCGTTGATGCTCCAGATCAAGTTTGTTCGCCACGAGGAGCACGGGCACCTTTTCTGTGCCTTTGACGCGAGTTATCAGCTCCTTCATGGCCTTTATGTCCTGGAAGGTCTGATGGTTCGTCAGACTGTACACGACGACAAAGCCCTGGCCGTTTTTTATGTAGAGGTCGCGCATACTGGCGAACTGCTCGGTTCCAGCCGTGTCGAGGATCTCGAGGACGCAGGGCGAGTTGTCGACCTCGATCTCTTTCCTGTAAAAGTCCTCGATCGTCGGGTCGTACTTCTCCATGAAGCAGCCCGAGACGAATTGCACCGTCAGCGCGGACTTGCCTACGCCTCCGGAGCCCAGCACCACCACCTTGAATTCCCTCATGTTGTGTATCAATATTGTTGAAAATTCATACAGTAGAAAAAATCGAAGCACGCGATCACGCGGACGGATATTGGTGCACCCAGGATGGAGCTGAGGGCGCCTCTGCCCTTAACTGCTTTGTCCTTAGTTACGACTTGAGACCTCTTCGGCGGCGATTCTTTAACCGCAAATGCATCTAGCTGGAAGGCTTGGGTTTAGCGATACTGATGCAACCTCCTCCCGATTCACCAAGTTTATTGTTTCGACACTTGCCGGCTCTAGGGCGCAGGGAATATCCTGTAAATAAAAAAGTATCTTTGTATTAACAATTGTTGAATCGATAAACAGTTCATTGTATTACACATGCAAGAGCAATTAAATATTTCATATGTTTTTAATAAATTTAATATCAAATTTATAACTCTNTTTTTTTTTTTTTTTTTTTTTTAAAGTGTACTGTAGATAAGAGAGAGAGAGAGCTGGGAGATTTTTATTCATTTACAACGTCGTTAACAATGCGTTTACTCTACGTACGTTAAATATATGGTGGAAAGAGCATTTTTTTTTTTTTAAAGTTATACGTGCATGCAACGCAGACAAGATATTTCATTTCGAGTTGAAGTTTCACTATTGCAAATCGGGGAATAAGTACAAAAAGTAGTCAGATAATTATAATAAAAATCGGCTCATTACTCCGATTGCACATCGTTAAAGAGCTGATAAACTACAAAATACACGGTTGACCTCTGCGTTACTGCATGGCCATCTTTTTTTTTCCACATAAAAATTTATATAGTAAAATAAACTAAAATAAACTAACTGTTTCTACTAAAAAACAATTTAACGTAATATATTTTTTCGGAGTAAAGTTTGAATTGAACTCAGCAAACACATTTCCTCAACATTTTTTTGAGATATCTTGTAGACTTCCAATGTCCATCGTATTAAGACATCTTCGAAGGTGAAATGCCCCAAAGATGTCTTCATGATCGGTATTACAAGTTTACAAGACGTCTTGACGACTTTTTCTATTAAATTATATGAATTATGAAAAAAAAAAAAAAAAAAAAAAAAAAAAAAGAAACCAGGCAGGAGACTTGCAAGAGACGATATTCGCCAACTCGTGGAACCAGACAGAAATTCCAGGCTTTAGAGAGCACATGCCCATCCATTTAAGGTAAAATGAAAGAAAATCCATGCATGCACACACTTGTCAATTTACATTCTCACTTTGCTCTATCTCTCCAACAGTCAATCTATGAATATGTGCGCACAATCACTCGATTAATCCCCTTCTCATTGTTTGTTCATTTAAATACACAGCAACAATGGGGGAACCAAGGGGAAAAAAAACATGAAAATAATGCAACGACCACGAAAATCTCAGGCAAAATAGATATGCCCCCCGGAAATACTGTCATTTTAAATGTATTTAGAGATATGCATTGCTCGTCCATCATCAAAGTCCATGAAGATGAGGCATTTATTCACATTTAAACGTGCAAGTATTGGAGACAGAGGAAAAAAGAAAAGATAAAAAAAAGGCGAGAAAAATGTTATCTGGCATACACACATGATGATACATACTTTGTGCAGATATAGAGTATAACTATGAGAAAGAAAGAGATGATCATTCTGATGTATACTCTCACATAGCTGCGCCTTGCAGAATACGTCGTTCCCACTCCCGTTAAGCGAGAGGACAGAAAGAAAAGAGCAACACACATCTCCTTTGTTTATCAAAAATAACACTTGCAATACCACATTATGTTGTCCAGCTAATGGACCAGTAGACCCATACCTACTTGTCGAAAAAACTAGGACTTTACAAAGTGATATCTAATAGAGTATGTAAATACTAAGTGTACAGCCGGAGCAGCTTGCACTTGGGGATGATGACTGATGACCGAGGATATGTATGTTTTGTACACGCACACACACTTATCCACAAAAAATACATGTGTGTTGCATACCTCAGTTTCTCAGTTATACAGGGAAGGAAAATGAGAGAGAGAGAGAGAGAGAGAAGGTAATAAAAAAGACAAGACACCTACGCATTTGAACACACACTATCCAAATACCGTACACGCATATAGTACACATAGGTATGCAGGAGCAGCACTGACTCAATTGACTGAGAATGAAGGAATGAGTAATGTCTCGAACCTGAAAACGATCTGGTGAAAGCTCCCACGTGAGTGTCACTGCCTCTACGTCCACGTCTTCCTAGATGACGGCACTAAAGGTGATGACCACGAAGAGGACGACGACGACGGCACGCGTGACGCCATCTTATCGCTCGTGTGCACACACACACACACACACACACACACACGCGTATAGATGTAATAACTGGATCGGATCGGAGCAGCAAAGGCAACGAGCACTCTATTACCTATGTATATGAATATATACGTAAATAGTGGGTGTACGAAATGGTTCCTTTTTGTTTTGTTTAACGCACACTATTCACACAGCACTCACATGCACGTAAAACAAAAACACAGATGAGTTGCACACTCACACTAGAGCACCCATTCTACGTTGTTGACTTTCGAGGACGTCTTCTTGGCGAGCCACATTGGCAGTGGAAACAACCGCAGAACCGCTGTGATACCAGGTGATACTGGCGCACCAGTGAGTAAGTATACTTTAAGCTTGAGTTGGTATGTACACCGTCACCACCGTCGTCGCCGAGACCGAGAGACGAGAAGAAGGAGAAGGTAAGATATGGTGAGGAGAGAGAACAGCAGCAGCAGCAGAAAAATATGCAGCAGCAGCGGCAGGCCGCCGCTTCCTTCCGCCGCGCGAGTACCAATGTATTATTATTATATATATATATATATATGTATCTATATATGTTGCACGTATCCTCTCTTTCCTCTTTCCTCTTTTGCCATCAGCAAAAAACTAATCAAATATGTACACTGCACACTCTGTATTTTACTACTACAGGGTAGGTATAACCATCAACGGCATTCTCGCACCTTAGGCTTTTTCATTAATTTTAATCAAACATTTTGCACATAACTATCTTCCGTTACGCTCCTGTTTGCTCCTCAGCAGAGATTCAACGAAACGAGATGTCCTTGTCAGCATTCCATATATTTAGATTATCACAAAATAAATTCGCTTCTATACAAGCTGGTGGCTGCATGTGAGCTTGCGTTTATGCCAAAAGGATCGGAAAGCTAGCCAAGTGTAACTTAAAAGTAAGTATAACCATTAGGACGAGACACACCGCAAGACTGACAGTAAGAGGCGCTCTCCGAAGTCCGAACTCCGAAGAGACAAAAATCGTGAATGGACAGAGAATGGACTGCTGCGCTGTACAGTGGGTGGGTGAAAGAGAGGTGGGGGGGGGAGATAAAACTCTTCTATCTCGCTCTCTCTCCCATTGAACCCCCGGAATTTGCACATGCAGAGATTGCTATGAACATCACAATATACCTACCGGTATACCCGGCCGTTGTCTTTAAGTTACTATAGTATTGTCATAAATTTTGCCCAACGCCTGCTGCTGGTGCATTTTGCTGTTATACGTGCATGTAGGTAAAAGTATGTGATTAAATTTTGGTTCCAGGATAGTTAGTCCATTTAGTTAGATTTTTTTTTTTTTTTTTTTCCAATTTCATGACGCACGATTTTTTCGTGGAATTCTTGAATTCTTCATGTTCAAACATATTGTTTTATTATTTTTCTTCTTGAAAAAAATAACGCATTGGACAATGAAGCATATGTAATCTTTGTGTATAATGAATACACCCGATACATACAATATATAATTTATCAACTTTTGAGATGGACCGTATTGCAATAAATTAATAATCATTTGCTCAAACAACGATATGAATGATTTCCTGAAGCATTGATTGTATTACCCTTCAACTTTTGCCCACAAATAATGTTTGTTCACAAGTTGCGTCTAGTGTCTATACGTATACTCATTTAACGAACAAATTTTTTTGTCTCTTACACAGAGAGTTGCAACAAGCGCTTTTTCGCGTTACTTTTTCAAGGACAAAAACAATGATCACATTTATGAAAAACAACGGGAAACGTTACAGTAAGCACAAACAATGCGAAAAATTCTACGAAAAATGTTTACGTGTGTTGTGTGTGTGTGTTGAAAAAATGTTGTGCCCACACGCATGCGATGCGACAGGCCTCGTGACTTTTCGGGAAAGTCATTGTGCTTTACTTACCTCGAAGGAAAATTGCTCATTGGTAGGATTGTGGGCGAGACGATAACGTTAATTAGCGTCAAAAGCCCATGACAGTACATCCTAGAGATTTTACTACAATGTCAGCAGTATGTAGTTATATGTCTTTGTTAAAGTAGTGGTGTAAATAAATAACTTATTAGTTAAACCTATAATAACGAGGGGTGATTGGGTGAAAGTTGTGACTGATGATTTTTATGCGCTGTCGAGTATCGGTGTTGTACCAATGTTATATTATACCGCAAGTATCATAATACATAAGCACAATAGAATCCATCTATGTGTTAATGTACTATCTATATTGTGATAATATCTCTGTGAAAGTTATGAGTTGGAGTAACTGACAGTTTGTAAGAATAAAAAAAAAACAAATATACATATGTACATATACCAACTGTGTATTTGGTTACAATGGCCCGCGATGAACAAATTATTTTCTTGCGAGTGAAATCTCACGACCGATGTGAGGGTAATTTAGTGGGGGGGGGGGACAACACTTATTATTTCAGCTACGTTATCGTACCTTGGTACATCTATTCCGGATAACAGCTGATTTTTTTTTTTTTTTTTTATTTCTTTTGTTTATTAATAAGTTTTCCTTTCCTCGATAGCCCGAAAATTCGATATTAGCGCGGATTGGACGCGTTACGCTAACTATTGATAGCGCAATTTTGAAAAACTTTGTTGGTAGAAGGTTGTGGTGAAATTGTAAAAACTTATTAAAAACGTTGAAATTCTCAAAAATTCGGGACCTCCAATTCGCTGATCTCCCTCGTAAGTGAAAGCCGCTCTCCACGCAGTTGTAATTGTGTCTACATTGTACAAAAGAAATTATTTTTCTGTTTCCAATTCAATTTACTTATTTATTTTTTTTTTTTTAACTGATTTTCAAAAAGTGATAAAATAAGCCAACTGAAAAAAGATGAAGCCCATCGTTTCCGAGCTTTGACGTTTCGCAGCGACAATCGAGTGAGATGTTACATACGTGAATAACGTGAAACGAGAACAAAAAAGCTCGGATACCGTATACGAGAGTATAGAGCGAACCACACGTCGAAGAGCATATAGAAGAAGAGGATGGGACGAAAAGAAACAATTTCAGCTCGACTGCAGGCTCTCTCCTCTCGGCTATTATTAGGAGCATAAGTGCACGGGCCGCGCACTGTACGCACATTACCTATATAACAATGCTTTTTTTTTTTTTTTTTTTTTTTTTTTTTTTTTTTTTTTTTTTTTTT
>NW_019379589.1:1020053-1053902 GCF_000648655.2 Copidosoma floridanum
AAAAAATTGCAAATAGAAAATTAAAACATGTGTTTATTTTATTTCCGATACGAAAATAAACAAAAACCAGCTTTACCCACGATTCTCCCCATTACGTCCTTCGCTGCGAGCCAAAAAACAAAGATCGCTATCGATTTTCTCCTCCTTCGGGTAAAAAAAGGCCTCGTAATCGCCTTAAATTTGCTTATTCCTGCAATTACCCGTAAAAGAGAGAACAAAACGAACGATCCTCGCCACACAAAAGTATACATCGAAGTTGCGAAAAAAAAAAAAAATCTCACGGTTGATTGCAGATCTCGCTCTTGTCAGCCGTTTTCTTCCATCAGCCGAACTCTACCGTATACTATTGACTTCTCGGAAACAACCAATAAGTACCTCCGCGCGTGATCTCTTCCCCCTTTTTTTCCCACTGCCTTACACACACACACACACATGTTTTCCCCTTTGTGCGACCCCCTTTTATTCCGGCTCTTTGTGCGATTTTTGCTTTTTTTTCTTCCCCCCCTTTACCCGAGTTCTTCATTTGCCGTGTGCAAGTAATTCGCGCGTGCGTTTCCCTCGCACTCGGAGGTTTTACAAGAACTTCAGCTCATGGAATTCGTCCTTCGCTTGTAAAACCCGCGTATAACATCGTAAGGTGGGAGTTGAAAAGTTTTTGCTTTCTGCCCTAATCGATGGTAAAAAGAAAAAAAGAAAAAAAAAAAAAACAAGACCGAGCGCAGCGTGTGCATCCGTTGCTCTCGTATATATAAATTTTGATTCGAGGCGCAAGATGAGATGCTTGTGCTCCATCGCCTCTGTCGAGGTGGGAAGGAAAAGCGGTACTTTTCGATTTACAATGGCGCGAGAGTTCCCGCTCTGCTGGTTATTTCTCGTTCCCGCTCTATTAATTGCTCGTGCGTTGCGCGCATAATATGTGGGTTCGCGGCGGTATATGTGTATATTATACTCTACTTCGGAAATGTTGTACGTGTGATGTTTTTTTTTTCTTTTTTCCCATTTTGAGTGTTTTAGAAAAAGAACAAAAACAAAAAGGTGGAGAGAAAAGCGTCAATTTGATCAAATGTTTATTTTCTTAAATTTTTCCAAGTGTAAGATCTGAGTAATGAGTCTTTTTAGTCTACCTTAAAATTTTATCGTTTTTTCATTTTATCAGCTTAGACCATTAAAATCTCGACATAAACAGGATTCTTCGCATGACCCATTGGTTGACAATTTGCACTGTAAACTCTAATTGCTTTATAACAACATCATTGCATAAAATATGTGGGAAAAGTGGTACATTGTTAATACTAATCGTTAAGAGCGAAAAATATGATAAGTCTTTAAACAGTTTTTTTATGAAAAACATTATTTTATCTTGGACAAACTTTTTTCCATCCGTTTCATATATTGGTTTGAAAAAAATGTTTTATCGCTAGCGCGTAGAGTCTCAGTGTTATCCAATCCCAATATAATGAGATTCATCATCGGCTGTTAATTAATCTGTATATGTATATGTATATATATATGATCAAGGATCAATATGCGAAATATAGAGTGTTATGCGCATGCATATGTGTTGAAGGTATGTTGATGGAAGGTAATATAAAGTGTTGTTAAAGCTATTAAAATCGGGTTTATAAGCTCTGCAGTGATAAAATCGTTTATCGTCGATCAAGTGTTTTTCCCTCGCGTCTTTCCATGCCTGCTCTGTTTGTTACGTTTTATCGTGTCGAAGCGACGGCTAACTGCGTTGTAAACATCGTTGATTTTTACTGATATTTGTGTTGGATAAAAACCTTTTACATTGAACTTTATTGTGTCTCTATTTTAATCAACTTTGTAACGGTTTTTATTATTTTTAAATTTATGGTCCGAGTATTTTTAACGGTCACATTGAAGTAAAGCCCGATACAATCGCACTCGAAACACTATACGACGAAATCCATGGAAAAAAAATACATTTTTGGTAATCAAAAATGAAAAAAACAAAGTTTTTTAAGTCATACGTTCTAAATAGTTCAAAATAGATCAACTGATTAATCAACTCAAGGGCTCAAACTACGACTCTTCGTTTGATCAAAAATTTTACTCGGATCGAAATCGACGACGGTAGTCTAAAACGTACGCACTTATACGCACGTGTATGCCCAATGTACACGTATGCGTTATATGCGCATATCAAAGACCGGAAACGACAATTGTCTGGCAGACGAAGTGGCATAAGTATAGACCGGCACACAATTACAAGCAGATTGAGAGGTTGCAATAAAAATATGTAGATATATATATATATATATTTGAGTGAGTGTGCACACGTGACATAAATTGCGAGCCATGGATCATTTAATGTCCGTTAACTCCCGAATTAAATTTTGTTTCAACTTCCAACCCCTCAATCACTTCTATATGTGCAGTAGTTTCAAACAAGATTATTTGCCTCTCACATGCATGTTTGATATACTAAGTTCAACTTATGTCTCTGTACTTCTCAAATCCACCAACAAATATCGTCATTACATTTATTCATTCAATTTTTTTTTTCTTCTAACCAATTCTATTTTTAAAAAAATTATTAAAAAATTTATCGACATGTATATAATATAAATTAAAATTATACGACGTAAACATCTAACGTTACTAAAAAAAAAAAAAAAAAAAAAAAATCGAAATTCATGTAATTTATAACGGATTTTCATTGAGTGTACTTTTTTAAAGATAAAACTTCAGGTGTACGAATTACTCAAAAAATAAGAACTTTTGACTTGTGGAGTCGCAGCTAACTACTCTACGATGCTATTACATATTAAACTATACGAAGAAAGGAGCTACGATAATTTTTATTATAAAATCAATTAATTAAACAATTGTTACAAATATGCGTGTGCCTCTTGGTACTACATGCCCGTCATCCGTCATGTATAATGTATATACTCAATTGTCAGAAGACAAAAGTGTGTGCGCAAGAGAAAAGTGAGAAAAGGAATAGGAAAAGAAGCAGAATGGGTTTACAGCCGTGCGTCCGAGCACATAAGTATACATATATGTAAGAGTAAACATGTAGTCTGAAGGTCGGTCTTTGACTTTTTTACCTTATATGTAGACTGTGGTGTATATATACTTATTTATATATACATACCGTAAAAGAGTATCCGTTCATATATATGTTGGGAGGGGCGCTTGTATACACATATATAGGTACATGTTGTGTGCATTGTTTGATTTTGTTTTATTTTTTCAATGGGGTCCAAGGGGTTCGGAAAAAAACGTTTTGGAAGCAGGGATGAAAGAAAAGAAACCTCTTACCCGACTTGAAGTTTTGAATCATACAGTTGGGAGAGGCGAGGCATTTATTTCGATACTTTTTACAGCTGAAACGTTTTTTAAACTGCCTTTGATGTCGGCCTGTGGGCCCACACCTATTATGTAGGTGCAGTAGTGCTTGTGAGATTTGCGTCGCTACAATTCATTTCCAAACCGATTTTTTTCCATTTCATTTTCTTACCATGGGCCCAAAGCGCAACTTCCGCTTTGCGCCCTCCGGGCCTAAAGTACTTTTCTGCCCTAGGGCCCAAAGTGATTTACTGGGTGAAAAATTGCACACTTTGCGCCCTCGGTAAGAAAAACATTATACGCGACTCGGGCACCAACCTACAACAAGCGCATGTTTGTACTTTGTGCCCTAGTGACGCAATGTACCATTGTGTGTCTAAAGAAACAATTGCATGTCGGTATTTTTGGAAAAATATGTTTTATAAAAATAACTAGTTGAAACTTTTAATTTTTCGAAACGATAAAATACAATAAAAACTCCAATAATCAAAATACTTTTGTAAATATACGCTTGAATGTTTTTCAGCAGAGAGTGCACTTGCTCCTAAAATTCTGATATGAAGTCTCGAAAAAAGTAGGCAAAACGATGCGGAGATCGGCACCGGCAAACAAATCGAATAAAAGATCGGCGCCGAAGCCACCCCCGTTTCTTCAGCCACGCGTTCCTTCAACGTCGGCCACACCACCGGCAACTTGCTCCAACGCGCCGAGACTCGAACCCGAGAGTGGTTGTCGCGCGGCCGCTCAAAGTGGCGTTATGTCGATCGATGCCCCGAGTGCCCCACCGCCAGGTACGTATTTCTCGTGTCTCTGTGTTTATACAGCCAGAGAGGGAAAGAGAGAAATCGGTTGCTTGGCAATGTAGTTCGTGTAATGCCAAGTCGATCAAAGGTCCGAGTGGCGAAGTAACGAAATATATATGTATATATATGCCAAATTATAATATGGGTACACGCTATGCGTGGGCGCGATATTTGAATTAACCGTTTGCCCCTTGCGAGAAAGTTATCGGTGTCCGACCCATCGTTTACTTGCGAGGAGGTTGTGTATTACCGATGCAAAAGCTGAGATATATGGTTTACCGAACATCGTTCTCAAATCACGATGTTATTTCACAAGTGCCGCACGAAATGGACAATCATCGTTCACCGTCCAATTGAACAAATTTTATGTAAAAAAAAAAAAATTCTATTCTCAATATAACACAAGCGACGTATGGTTGTCAGCGTTTCATGATTTGGAAAGACACTTTGCGGCACCAGAGATAATACATACCTCAAGATTTTGATAAAATTTACTCTTTACTAGATGACACCAAGTTGGCGTATACTTGACAAACTAAACTGCGCGCTAACGAGATAAGTTTGCAAAATCAATGAAAAATCGCACCAGGGCAAAACCTATAACAAACACTTGGCAACATTGCTCATGCATGGCTCAACTGTTAATTATAATTATACGTTTGGTTTATTTGACAATTAGGCCGTTCCTCTTCTTCTTATCATGTGAAGCTCAACGTGATTTTACGGTCTTATAAACAGCTGACTCTATACTAGTTGTAGTATCACTCGACAATATTTCCACTCAAGTATAAAAGGGGGGGGTACACAAACTTGTGTTCAGTGTGTGTGTGTGTGTGTGTGTGTGTGTGTGTGTCATTGTACCGAAAATGGTCCGTTTCGTGGCCCAGGCGATGAATGTAAAAAATCACGATGCAAGAAAAAATGTTAAAAAGATTCAAAGCCATATTCCAGCCTCAGTCATCGAAATCACACGTAATGTACACGCACGTATTACCCACCCGCGCTTACATGTTGCACTTGTATACGTGGGGCTCTACTTTGACAATTGTCGCTGCTTTTACTGCTCTCGAACGCACAGTCTCGAGTCAGCTTTTATACAGCGTGTGTCGTCTTCCCTCGTTTAAATATCGTTATCGTTTTCCTTCGTGCAAGTAAGAAGTACGTTTTTTTTTTTTTTTTTTTTTTCTCCATTTGGTTATTCTGAATCGATTTTAGGCCGATCGGTGGGAGAGTGAGGTTTTCGAGCTACGTGTTTTTTTTTGTTTGTTACCGAGGAATTAAAAAAAAAAAAAAAAAGGATAAGGACCTTTGTGATACATTTGCACAGCTGTCGTCTAACGTATACTTGGATTTTGCTTCTAAGGTTTAATAAACATTTATAGCATATTGGTTAATTTGGATGTATACGTACGTTATATTTTTTCATCAGCGTTATTTTTGTGGTATCTCGGTTTAATTGATTGATTGATAAAATTGATGATGCTTGTGCGTCAGTCGCGTGTTCGGAAGTGAGCAGTGATTTTTTGTTGAAAAATTTACGATTGGTCGAGGAGCAACTGATTTGGAATACGATGTGCAAAAAATCTTGTGTAATTTTTTTTTTTTATTTTACGGATTAACTTTTTTAATTGTTGGAAAAACAAAAAATTCTCCTTCTCGAAAATTTTATCTCGATGAAAAAAAAAAAAAAAAAAAAAAAGATTTGGTTAAAAAGTCAAACGTTGGTGCAAACTGTACACAATATACTCGGAAAAGAAAATGAGGCTGTTTACACTTGTTGCGCGTGTTTACAAAAGATGTGTAAATAAAAAATTTTACTTCCTTATCGTTGACAGTTTTTCAATCGACGTGAATTTAAAAGCGACCCGAACTAGATTTCGACGTTGTTTAAGAACCATAAGCCAGATTATAAAAAATTGTTCAAGTTGTGCCTATCTTTTGGATGAAATATTTTGTTTTTCCGATATTTTATTAAATTATGAAACAACGTTTCACTTCTTTTTTTTTTTTTTTTACAAATCTTGGGATGTATGCATATAAATATTCTTCAAGCTCCACGCAAAAAAAAAAGTTAAAATGAAAAATTTCAATTGATTCCGGAGTAAATAATATTTTTCAATATATTATATTAACAGGAAAAAAAAAAAAAAAACTTTATGAACCGGTTTCAATCACCCAAACGAGCTACTTGACAGGAGCAATGGGTGTCGTTACAATGCACGATCGCTCACTCTCCGTTTCCTCCTATTTACAGCCGCTGTAGACCCCCGCGACGAGACCGATCAGCTCATCTCGAGGGAAAGGATGAAAAAAAATTTACATTATTGCTTATATGATTAGAGGCAGACTTTTTGTTGAAAGTAAAGCAGTGACACGTACAAGCAAAACCTCCAGAGATGGAAAGTAAAAAAAAGTCCGTACGAGCGCGCGACATTGTGCCCAGTGACGGTAATTGTACATGAAACGACGAAAGAGGCCAGTGAACGATAAAAATCCGAGGCGCAGGTGAGTTGCGACATCCACGCGTACACCTATGCCCATATGTATACATAAATAGCGCGGACAAAGAGAGATATCGTACACCTTTGGTGTATACCTATATTGCAGTGGTGTAGGCCATACCGATCGGATGGAGGAGCAGTGCCATTACTACGAAACCCCGTGGAAGCTTAAGTTGCGCGCCTTGGGCCGCCAAGTGAGGAAAATCCTGCAGACCTGCAATCCCATGAGGATGAGGCGAAGGAGGTCGGGGTACACGCGCTTTCGTACCGAGGAGGAGGAGCGCATCAGGTTTTTTTTTTTTTTTTTTTTTTTTTTTTTTTTTTTTTTTTTTTCTATATACATTTGCTTTTACTGGTGGTTCGGTTGGATCGTTTCGATGTGGAAAAACAATGTTAATTATGCAATCTCTTGGTATTATCGGCAGGTAGATGTAAGATTTTTTTTTTTTTCCTATGTAATTTTTAATTTTTGACAATTTAGATTTATTGGGTAAACAGACAAGATGGTGTGAAATATACGATTCCGATGGTGTTGAATTTCAAGATGATTAGTACAATTGACTTTGAGTATATTTACGAGCGTGAAACCCATATAAATTATAAATATGCTCAAGTAAAAAATCGGCGTATTTCTCGTGAATACAATTCATAAGTTGTGGATAAGCTTAAAATGTCTCTCCTTCTCTCTCTTGTTCGAAAGTCTGTAACTTATTATATTTACCTGTAACCCATCGATACAATAACTGTACCTATACGTATTTTGCGCAGGAGAATGGCTCGAGACCACTACGATATTTCCACCCGGGTTGCACTCGCTTATGCACCTTGACCGGGTCTACCTCGATCGTGCCAAGGACGGACTCGAAGGTACGTGTTATTCAATTTCACAGTTTTTCTTCTATCGTGATAATTGGTATTTTACTACGAAATTACACGGAAAAATCAGAGTTAATTGGTTTGTTAAAAAAAAAAAAAGTTGAATTTTGCCAAATTGGTTCATTAAAATCAGTAATCTGGTGGCACAATCCAAATGAATATTCGTTTTTTTCTGTATATAGCTTAGTTGGTTTTTATTTTATTTGTGATACATGCAATTTGTTCATAAATTGCATATTTTTAATAAATTGCTTCGTCTTGTGGAAATCGAGCTTCCCCATAAAGGCAGCGTTTTGGTTAAAATCAAATTAAACGTAATAAACATTTTAAATAAATCTTCTGAATCCGTAATTCGACGTCACAAAATGTTCTGGTAAATAAAAATTGAACGAATTTACTGCCAAAGTAAACAACCACAACACGTAACGCGTACATTCGATTGGACGAATCCTCAAAGTATTCGTATAAAAAACGATAAACAAAATTTTATGAACAAATGGTAAAAAATGGTAAAATTTTCTCCTGACTTTCCCGAAGCAGCGGCGCAAACGTGGGACACGACGAAACGCTACAGATTCACGGACGCGGAGGGAGAGCGGCTCTTCGTGGCCCTGGAAGAATCGAATCCCTGCGGGCGCTTCTGCCTGAGCGGCAGCCACCCTTGGACGTTCCACCTCCTCGACGACACTCACCGCGAAATATTACTTTTCCGGCGCTCGCTGCGCTGCACGAGCTGCTGCTTCCCGTGCTGCCTGCAGGTTGGTGAGGTTTTTTTTTTTTTCGCGCCAAGTGAGCACTGGCTTCTTTTTTTTTTTTTGGCTCCAAGTAGCGGCTCATCTATGCACGTGGGTAGGTGCTCATTGGAGGGAGCCGTTGACCTAGTCGACGCACGTGTGCCGCTGTTCATATTTTTTTTATCATTTTTTTTTTTTTTTTTCCAGAAGCTGACGGTACACGCCAACGGAACGATGTTGGGCTGCGTGACGCAGTGCTGGAATCCCTGCAGGCCGTCCTTTGCGATACGCAACGCGGCCAACGAGACGGTTTTGACGCTCCGGGGATCCTGTGGCTTGCGATGCGCCGGCGATACACAGTTTAAGGTGAGTTGGGTGGTTTTTTCTTTTAATTTTTAATCGTTTCGTGGATTCGTGGATTCGTGGAAAAACATTACGTCCCAAAGTTATAAAGAAAATTCTTTTATTATAATTTCACATCTCGTACGATAACGTGTTCTTCAATGAATTATCAGTGGATCGTGCACGATGAAACTTTTTATTGAATATTTTATTGGCGTTAGCTATATAATCAAGGGTTGAAAGAGGGTAAAACTAAAGAATGTTAATAAGTTTCATTGAAAGTTTATTCAAGATGAATATATATANATATATATTCAATAATAGTCTCGGAAAATTTTGAAAGTTAAGAGCTGTCAAACGTCAAAAAAAACAATGTGTTGGCCAGGTACTTCGCTACAAGTGAAATATTAAAAAATACTTAGCAAGTAAAATATCCGATAAAAATCGGATTTCAGCACGTTTTTTTCCTACCTTACGCTACAACCTTCTACGCCATTCATTTTATCGATGACTTTGAAACATATCTACAAATAAAAACATTAGGAGATTACAATATTTTGATGATAATTTCTAATGAGATGACGAAGTTTATTATTTTAAACGAGCTGGGACACGAAATAATTTAAACATTTTTTCCCAAAATTATTGAGTTTTACCGGCCATCAATTTTCCGGCACAAAGGACCAAGAAAATAAGTTAACAAAAGCATCATTCGATCAAAATTCCAATATCGATCCGAAAAGACGTGAACTAAAATTTTTTGCGATAATAATCCGACTAAAACACCTGCGCAAAACGTGCACCACAAAAAAAAAAAAAAAAAAAAAAAAAAAAAAAAAAAAAAAAAATTCAAGATAAGACCGAGGAGGATGATCCCTCGCATGCGTAAGCTCGAAAGAAAAAAGTTTCGATCTCATCTTCGATATACAAGGAACCAATATTCCTCGATGCAATAAAACCATACGAGGCACGGCTTAATTGCCCATTTTTTTTTGCCTGGGGCGTGTGGGCCAAAAATATATTCAACGTACAACATCCTTTTCTCCACCAGGATCTTATCATGTATTTTCATGTACCGCGCAATTTCGCAGATAAAGTCGAGCGACGGGAAGCACAGGGTCGGTGCGATTGCCCAAAAATGCACGGGCCTCGCCAGGGAGTTCGTTCAAGACGGGGACTCGGTCCTCGTGGGCTTCCCCAGAGATCTCGACGTCAAAATCAAGGCTGTGCTCCTCGCCGCGTCGCTGTTGCTAGTAAGTACATACATGATGTCAAACGAGCTTTGCCGTGTAATTTCATTTTTTTTTTTTTTTTTTTTTTCCACAGGATTACATGTACTTCGAGGATGATTGAAGAAATTGCCTCGAGAGTTGGGGATAAATGATTTTTCGTGACTGCCCTACAAGTGATCCGATGTGGTCCTTTGCACGAGAGTGGAAAACAAGGGCTCCAATTTTTTCTTTTTCCCCACAATGCATGTATGTACCTGCGAAAAAGTGCCTAATGGTTATTTTAGTAACACATCGAATTTGTAGACGGTCTTTTCGCAAAATGACAATAACTGTTATATTGCTACGATCTCGTGACGAGAGAAAGCGAATTTTTGTAGATTAAATTGTAAATATATGACAAAAAAATAATGATCGCGAGTGCCAACTTGCGCGTTTTACCACATGTATATTTTCAACTTGCACCAATCGAAGAGAGAAAAAAAAGACCGGCCCACTAGCTCTGACGTATATACTGATATTACGCAGCCCCCCCTCGCTCCTATTGGATAAATCGATCGAGTAACCGAATGCTCAGGCCAAGGTGATCGGGCTTTTGGAGTGCACTTCGTTTTTGGCCTATACGCGCGTAGACACGAGAGATTAGTTGATTCGTGTCGCATATTTTTTTTTTTTAGTGCGTAAGTATCTCTCCGAGAGAAAAAGTGATCGAGGATTCGGTGTGTCCTAGAATGTGTAGAAAAACTGTATTTGTGTGATAAAATAATTATGCAATTATTGCATGGATACATGCGGTGAACTTTTTTGTACGGGAAAACGAATAAAATGATCAAATTATTTTGAGGTGTTTGTCTTTTATTTTTCAATACATCTGGTTTTTCTTCCACTAGATTATCCAATACTTTAGTTTTTACATGCGTACACTCATCATTTTTTTGCCATCATTCGCTATATACTTTCGATTTTCGCTCAGTCGTTTAAATAAACCGTGATATCAACACAAAAGCAGGAAAATTTTTAAAAACCATTTTTCCGTTCGATTGAAGAAATTTTGTTGACCTGGAAATTAATTTACTGTTTTTCAATGTACCGGTGCATTCACCTTCTATAGATGACCGAGCGTTAACCTGAAACACATAGTTTTGATTTTTCTCGACTTTTTAAATCGTTTTTATCTCAAGCGTTTCGTTCACCATCGGGAACGATTACACAATCAGGATTTGGACAGCACGAGTGATTACATGCGTTGCATAATTTTTTGGTATGTATGCTCTTTCCATTTTTAAAATAACAATACTTGATTGGGCGCACAGATAAAAAATGTAAATGAGTAAAAGAAACGAACGGCGAAAATAATAATCAATAATGACAGAACAAAGCGACAGAGCGAGTTGGCAAACACCAAGTGCTTGCACATCACCCAAATTCTCAATGTCTAAGTCAACTAATTTCACTTTAATTAGTATTCACTTGTTTTCTAGTACGTATGTTTATTTTACTTGGTAATTATTTTCTAAACGAACGAGACGCAAAAGCTACACAATGGTGTACGTGTGTGTCCGCCGATAATACAAAAAAGGAGGGAACGAGAAAAAAAAGTTGTTATAATAAAACTGAGTAAATACTGAAAATCACAACATATAATCGCATAGTACGAGCTGCTCCTCGCGTTATCCTTGAATTTTTTCCCCCTTTTTTTAAAATATTCTTCATTGATTATAATTTTATCGCCACCTTTCCCCATCCATTGATTCCCCGCTATATCGACAATATATCTCACGTGATATATGTACATCACGTTAATTTTTCATAATGAAATACAAGGAACTCATCGAACTTTTTTTTGTCTTACGTACACAAGAAAGACACAACGTTAAAGAACGTATACTATTGTTGCACAGATTAGCAAAGGAAATTCAAGCGTTTTTCGTCTGATTATTTTTTATTTCTTATCACGTATCTCCTATTACTAATATTATTATTATTAACAATTAACAATAATTCGATAAAAGTATCGTTCAACTAACATTTCTATATTCAAGAAATGCTGGGAGAAGCTATACACGCGCATACGGCCTAATTACGCAGAAAGGAAAAAAAATACATTGCGTAGTTCTATCATGTATACTTATTCGCCAAAAAATTACTATCAATCGTTACACATATTTTTTGCGTAGCCGTATGGATTTGCTATTAAAATTTTTCGATGTTCAACATACAAGTGAGTGCTTATCTTATTTTTAAATTGTCATACTTGTGTACCAGAAGGGGGGAAAACATAAGGACCGGGTAGGAGGATACACGGAGAGTGAGAAGTCCTCGCAGCTCCTAAGAGGATGAACACCTGAAAATGAAGAATAAATTTGAGAAATGCAGGATTTTCTTTCTAAACGAAGTTTTCACGAGAGCAAGGCAAAAGCAATTACTTTTTAAAACTTTTTAGAGCTCCTTCTCGATCTTGATCAGCTCGGCAATTCCATCGTGCATTTCCTTGACTGCCTGATATTCGGTGAGACCCAGACGTCTCTTGTTGGAGATGTCGTAAATACCACCCTCGGCTTCGGTGTGTTCACCACGAGTTCCACGGACCTACAGCAAATAATGGTAAACAGTGTTAGTCGACTAATCAACAGCACACGTGAAAAAGTATTTTATCAAAGTCCCATTGGATTGATGGGGGAAAAAAAACGGACACGTCTTACCTGAAGATTGAATTTACCAGCAACCTCCTCGAGCTTAGCCTTGTTGGCAGCCAGTTTGGGAACTTTGATGTGCACGGAGGCGCGGACAGTGGTGCCCAAGTTCGTCGGGCAGAAAGTCAAGAAGCCAAAGCGATCGTTGTGGGAGAAGGGCAGCCTCTTCTCGATGTCATTGACGGCCGTCACCAGACGTCGGTACACCTGTCCAAGATCACCGCCCATCTGCATGGAGATGATACGAAGATGATCCTCCTCGTTGCACCAGACGAGGAAGGTCTTGTCGTCGTTGTGGAAGATACCGCGTCCGGTGGGCCAGTATCGGCAAGCGTTGGCAGCCTGCAAGAAACGATCACCCTCCTTGAACAGGAAGTGGTCGTCGATGAGTTTCTGCTGGACTTCTTTGCTCATGCCCGTGAGCGGGTAGAAGGTGCCCTTGAGTTCACCCTCGAGGCCGGAAAGTGTGCTCGAGACTTTTTCTTCCATTTCCTTGTACTGGGCCTCGGTCAGGCAAGGGTTGAACGGATAACCCTCGAGAGAACGACCGCACCTGACTCGCGTCGATACGATGTACTCGCCCTGAAATTATTGATTTTTACCTTAAATCGTGAGCACTAATTTGTTGAGGCGTATTCATTTTTGGTAGTAGAGCTTGAAAATATTTCAACCCTTGCTTTTATGGATATTTACGCGAAAAAAAAAAAAAAAAAATTTCGTTTTTCTTATCTCATCCTTGGTAAGTAAAAACGTGCTTTCTACACCTTATTTTCCATTTTTTTTGTCAGTTGAAAAATATGTGCAATTTAAAAATTATTTTTTCTTTGGATACAGATAAAATGATTCGAACGAACGATCCCCGATAATCGGCATGAAAAAAATAGTTGAGAAACAAGCGCAAATAAGGTTTGTTCGGAGAAGAAGAACAAAAATAATTTACGGTGGGGTCAAGGTTTCCAAGGGTGTCGACATCGCCAAAGTCCTTGGGTGGGTGCTTGTCGGTCTTCTTGAAGCCACCGTGGTAGTCATCGATGATGGGATCAAAGAGCTCGGCGAACAGGGTGTAGGACTCGGCGTCGGGGGCATAGATACCGACACCCGAGTCGAGATTCTCGACGCCGGACTGGATGACATCGAGGAGGCTCGAGCCGAACGAGGTCTTTCTCGTCTTTAGGGCATCGAAGACCTCCTTGGTCAGGTACTTCTTTAGAAGGGAATTGCTCTCGGAGCTCTGGAGCTTGGCGAAGCCCGCCTCGAGCTTGTCCAGTGTCGCTTGGTCAATCATTGCTGCTGAGCTGCCTTTGTTTGGACTGAAAAGTATTGAAAGAAAGATTGGTGAGAATTATTTTATGTTGAAATTGAAATTGTCAATTCTTGGTCCTCTCGATAAAAACTTAAAAGGCAGTTACTACTACTTTTAACCATTTTCCAAACGGGTGAAATATTGGAAAACATTTTTATTACTGGGCATTTTACCTTAATTTGTTGGTACACCAGAGAAATCTATATTCTATAAAAAAAAAAAAAAAAAAAAAAACGTACTTATTTGAGTGATTTGAAACATGAAGAAAAATCGATTCACACAATCAAACAAGTGAAATGACAGCGATTCGGAGATTCGTAAATTATACCGTAACAATAGGATTATAGACCCTCCCACCAGCACAGTTGCTCGATAAATGTCGAGTCTCTCTACATTTTGAATGAAAAATGAAAATCGTGCACGCAAACAGCCGATGAGATAAAAATAAAAGGAAAATAAGACGTAACTCGATGGATTTCAAAACACCTCCCACGCACTCAATACACACGGTAACTCCATTCGATACCACGACTGAGGGAAAAAAAAGAGGAAGGAAGGAAGGAAGGAGTTGCCAGAAGTCACGTATTTGCGTCAGAGCACCTACGCGGACTTCCTGGCGAGCCGAATAAGGCAAGTCTAGCGCGTCCCGACAACACGTTGGCTAGCCTACTAGACGGTACACGACGAGATTTTTAACGTCCACAACCTGACGTGCCTCTGTAGGTAATATATAAGTACGAACTCGATTCCTGCCGTGTGCCTACTTACTTTTTGCTGGCGATAACTTTCTGAACCCCCCTCCCACCTACCCTTTTTCTTGTATTTTTCACTTAGTCTAGTTTTAGGGGTGGGCGTTGTGGCATTCGATTTAAATTAACACGACATAACTTCTTCAGGCTGAAACTTTGATACTAGTCTTGTGAAGCTGAGGTGATGTATAATCCTTTTTAGGGGTCTAGAGTAAGTGTTTACGCGTGTAAAGTGCTATAACGGAGTGATAAAATAACCAATGAATTGATGACATTGCAAGTGCCAACTTCTGGATCCCCGGTTATCGGTAAAAAAAAAAAAAAAATAACTACAGTTGCGCTGGATGGAAGAAATATTCGGGATAAACGCAACCGTTATTAGCAAAGGGAATGTCTTACATAAAAATCACATGTGCTACTCTAAAAAAAAAGGTTTTTTTTTTTTTTTTTCATAGTAGCTGTGTCGAACGCTAATAAATTAAAATTAGTAAATTAAAATATCAAAATGTTTCGTTCGAGAACTTTTGTCGATGCATTTGCAACTAATTGGTTAAATCATGTTTTTTGGGCCATACATCTACACGAACACATTTTTACTGTTACTGTACACTTTTTTAGTTATCAAAAAAATATAATCCGATTCATTAATTATCTTATTAGTGATCATAATTATTTTCTCTTGTAATATATTTTTTGGAAAAAAAAAAAAAAATTTCTTTTTCTCTCTTATACAAATTCTATAATCACATCACCACAGCGTGGACTAATTATACATGTGTTTGGTGTTTTTTAAAGGTATGGAACATTTATGGTGACAACTATATTTTTACCTCACCGCGTTCCCGTACTGTAAAACGCAAAACACTAATTACCTCATCGTCCGAATGGTAAAGCTCTTTTGTATCAAAAACTCGACAAACGTCGAAATACCGCACATGACGTGACGAGAAAATGAAGGAGAGAAAAAAATTGCAGGCACAGAATACGCGCACAAATCACGCGGTATACAGCGCTTATGTGATGGAGTAGTCACATGCGGGAAAATCGGCCGCAGTAGATGTACTCACCCAATATATACGCCAGTACATTGACAGTTTTATTAAAGCACACGGAGTAACCAACGATGCCTCAATGTATTATATACACGCACACACATACATTGCGCAATCATCTAATAGCTTATCTCCCTGTATTAAACACGGGTATCCTATACACACGAATAAAAGAGGAGTGGACTATTATTCTCGAATTTTTTAACGATGTGTGTTATTCGTACGTGTGAAATATAGGGATAAAAAACTAATTTTCGTACAAAAGGAAGTTGTTGAGATCTCTGTAGCGATGAAGAGGAGCGTGAGAACCGGAGACGGATTTAGCACTCGGAAGAGCTTCCTTCAATTTGCTATTGCAGAGATTAACGTTTGAGCTCCAAATAAGCAGTAAGAGTTTGGCAAGTTTTAATGCTGCGGTAGTCAATATTGTGTGTCATCAATTTCTTTTTTTTTTTTTTTTTTATAGCATATACGAATTGTTGTTCATTTGCGTGAAAGTGCAAGGTAAACGTATACTTTCACACACGCGCACACTTTACATTATTTCACTCAATGTTAAAATACAAGATTTTGTATAAAAAAAAAAAAAAAAAATCTGTTCACCAAGTAAATCATCGACTCGTGTTGGATGTGTGATTAATCTTTTTTCACACAAGTACTACAGGAGGCTACGCTAATCCTCGAACTTTAACAAAACATTAATCTTTGATAATTAAAAAAAAAAACTACTTGCTTTAAAAATATCAGTCTTGAGCTATATCACACAACGATTAATTAAGGCTTCAAAGAGAAATAAGAAATGACGGGGATGGAGCGCACAATAGGTTATCAATTATTACCATGATTCCGTTAATTACACCCTACTAAAATTAAAGTGCAGGAATTTGCGCGTTGCAGCCAAAGAATATTAAGAAAACATAAATCTCCTACGACTTTCACGTATATATTTATATATACATTTCCAAGCTTGCAAGTTCAAGTTCGTCCAAGACGCCTTGAATAATAAAAGTCATCTTTAATAATGAAAAAAAACAGCCTTGCTGAAATACCGCATAAATATAAACTTGGCGCATCGATTTTCAGCGTACACTGAGAAATTAAGAGAGACAAAAATTATGAGGTAGTGTAATATCGTAGCTCTCTCGGCAATAACTACTTCCCGATTCGGATGAAAAAAAAAAAAAAAAAAAAAAAAAAAAAAAAAAAAAAAAAAAAAAAAAAAAAAAAAANACTGTCGAATACTTCGAGTATAAAATGCTGAAAGGAGATCATCTTTGTAAAAAAACCTTTTTTAATTTCTCGATGTACTTCTCTCCAAATCAATTTTTTATCTTTCAATAAATCAGAAAGTACGCTATACGTATAAAAAACGGACCATTTTAAGGAATGTATGCACCTTCTGTTAAAAATTGCTCGAAAGAAAAAAAAAAAAAAAAAAAAAAAGGCGAGTCCGCGATTCTCGGTCGAGTGCAGCTTTGATGCGCGGAATTGTCGGGGATTACAAAATTAATGGCGCGCCGTCTAAATTCTCAGCTATCTCGTGAGTGGGGGTGCGAGAAGGAATCTCTTGATCCGACCACTTACACCCCCCACTCTTTTGTGAGAGCCAATCTCGCAATTGCCGAGACCAATGTTGTATTAACAATGTTACACTGCTGCGAGACGACGCCGATACACGGTAAAAATACGTTCACTACTCCGCACGAAACGTCCAATTTGCCGCTGATGTCACAGTTTGTGTTTATGATGGAGCGCTATCGCGCCTCACCTAAATTTGTAGTTTCACAAGGAGGACCAGATAGCGAGGAGGCGGGGGATAAGAAAAACTCTACATGTGGCCCATGATATATATATATATATACGTACTCGTCGCTCGTAGTGGTGTCCTTGGACGTGCACCCACCCATGATTTCGACTTATCTCGATGAGAAAACAAACTCAGCCGACAGAGGCACGCGGCGCGACCGCACTCGCTATACGAAACGACGCGACACTGCAGCTGAAAATTGTACCGCGAGTCCGCCGTCGATTTATACACTCGTGACAACAATGACAAGCTCAGGCTCGACTGTCGCACAGGTTTGACGTTTCCATCGGAGCCGATAAGCACGCCCGAGTATATATATATATATATTATGCGCGACCGGGTGTTTATACACACGGAGTCTATAGCACCGCTTTACACTGTCCTTCGCCAACTGTGCCAACTATATATTATTGAACCAACTAGGCGAGTTTTGCACGCATCGGAGTTGAGGAAAACAAAAAAAAAATCGACTTTTTTACACGAAAGTGCGGTAGGACCGCCGTCAGCGCATCTCCGCCGGGCGAAAGGGGTGTGGTTGTAGCCGGCGCGGCGCTCTCTTTCCCGGAGAAAAATCGCACTTTTTGCTGCACCCCCGTGTAGTATCTATTTCTCGCAACTTCGCGCGTACTACTTTCTTCGGTTGTGTTTGTTCATGCCCATGAAAAAAAAGAAAAAAAAAAAGAAAAACAAAAAAACGCGTGCGATTCGATATCGAAATAAAAAAAAGGGGAGGGAGGGGCGCAGAGACACGCACAAGTCGCTTGCGAATGAAAAAGTTTACATTTTAAGAAAAGTGAAAAAGTTCACACGGGAGCGTCCCCGCTGCACCCGCAAGATCGGCACTGTCCTCCGCGACGAGGGAAAAAGAAAAAAAATCTCTATTCTTTCGTTGGCGATCGGGAGCGACAAAAGCAGCGTCGCGGCCAAGAGACACCCGTGCGCTACAGTCTCTACGCTATCACTAAGCGTGTGCGAGCATACCGCCGGGCGCGTGTGCGGGAGGACACACCGATTGCTCTACGCGCCGTCGCTACATTATATATATAACATACAAACTATATACTTCTTCGCAGGATATAATATGTAAGCCATGGTCCCCCCTCCCTTGCCTCGACTATTTTGCTCCACGGGGTGCGTGTGCCCGAGGAGGCTGTACTACAGTATACATGATACATACATGTGTAGGGTGTGACGGAGAAATAGGGCGATGGTGGCGCGATCGCGAGGATAAAAAAATTAGGGAGCCTAACGAGGGGTGGAATCGTCGTATGCGCGTTCATATAGGGGTAAGGGCGCGTTACCATGTGCTTTTTGGGTATAATATATGGTTGTACGGTCGAGCCATTGACACGTCTTTTGTTGTTCATCAAAGAGTCGCGTGTGAACACGATCGGACGATTGCGTGGGTGGAAAGAAGGGACCGAGATCGGATTTCTCTTTTTTTTTTTTTCCTTCGGCATATATGCTAATTACAAAGATGCGGCGAGCACTCGTCATATTATAGTACGATGAAACAATCGATGTGGAATAGGAGCGCGTGCGATTATAATCCAACACGCAATGTTACATTCAACGTGAAACCCCATCAGCGGGGGGGGGGGGGAATAGTATCGATGGAAAAAAAAACGAGAGAGAAATGAGGATGCAATAAAACGAAAGCCATTGGAGTCGCGAAGAGACAAACAATCGAGCCAAAGGTCTCGGGATGAGCTGATGGAATCCTTGCGAAACTCCCTGGAGAAATACGCAACAGGGAGGGGGGGGGTAAGGTACAATTTTATTTATGAAAAGGGAAAAACCAATTACACCTTGTAGTCGATGCCACCACGATCCTTTATTATCAATAATAAATAAATGAAAAAAAAAAAAAAAAAAAAAAAAAAAAACTGTAGGGAGAATGGGAGGATGTTGCTCTCGCGAGTATACCCCAAGCCCGGGGACATGATGCTTTTACACCATAGGGTGGGGCCGGGACGGGAAGCTCCAGGCTCTTCCGTGCTATATATATATATATGAAAATGCGATGGGAGTAGGAAGAGGAAGGATTCCCGGTCGATATTACGCACTCCCGGCAAGCAGCAGGAGAGGAGCAACTCTCACACACACACCGGCCGGTGCTTTTCCTCCCTCGCGTGCGCGCGTGCGCAATTGCTGATGGGTTGTACGGTAATGCAATTGCGTGCCTCCGCTATCGGCTCCTCGTCCGGCGGTGATGCTTTCGCGGCTCTCCGGCCATATATATATATATACGTTGGCCGATGTAATTATTGCGAGCAAACTCGACAAGGGGCGAGGGGGTAGTAGCTCTTTTGGTCCGTGCCGGTGGTAATTTGCGCGAGTATTATTCACTGTACAGTGAGTGACGAGTCGTATCTCGCAGCGAAAGAATTATCTAGTCTTGTTTAGTCTTATTTTGAGAAAAACAGCCTCGTCACGGAAAACAAAACGAGTATTTTTTTGGATGAATAATTTTCTTTCGATTTTCTTACTTCATCCTATATAGCAGGTTGCTAGAATGAAGGGTAATTTTTTTTTTCTTTTTCCATACATAGTGAGAGTTATCTCTCGCTTCTGAAATAATTTTCATTTCACTTGCAAGTAATTGTGATCAAAGTCACATGGAAATTTAGTAACTATATCAGCTCAAGATTGGATATTATTACTTTTTTGTTTAATAAAAGTAAAATAAACAGGTGGTATTCTTACGTTGTAATACAAGCGGGTTTAGGTAAAAATTAACGTTAATGAAAGGAGGATCGTCTTGGTCATGAATCGTATAGGTATATTTGTCTATTAGCTCTGTATGAGAAGCCTTCGTGCTTTCATATGATAATATACTGATAGTCCTATACGAGTGATGGAATCAGCACGCGATACAAGGGCGTTCGATAATTACCTAGAGTACCTCTATCGAGGTGCTGTGACAGAAAATGTTAAAAACGACTCCGGTGATGGTCAAAATTAAATCGTTGCACAGGAATAAAGGACAATACTGTGGGGATTAATACAAGATATTTTTCTTTTTTTTTTGCTTAACGTAGAGCAATATTTTTTTAAAATTTTATCTGATGAAGCCAACTTGTTTTCTCACGAAAAATTTATGCATTTTTTAATCCAGCAGTAACGAAGAAGTTTCGAAATTTTACAAGCTCACGTGATAAATAGTAGTAATAATAACCAGAAAAATTTTGGGACGTAAAAATAAAGAAAAATCTGACGAAGAAGAGGTGCAGCAATGGTATCAATTAGGGGATATTAAAAACTTTGTTAAAATAATATAGCCACTCTTGCGTCATATTTTTCGTTTTTATTTTTTTAATTTTTTTTTTGGAATACGATGCGTCACTATGTTAGACGCACTTCTTCGCGCGATCTAATTATCTTTGAAACTATTTTTACGTCATTGAAAAACAACTATGGACTAAATGTTTTTTCTGCGCAACTGGGTGACTTTACATACAGTGCTTATAACGATTTTTTTTTCCCTCACTCTTTATTATTAAATATATTCCTGAATGCATCGTTCACACGCTTACACTTCCCCCCTGTGTAAATTCCGAGACATGACTATTTTTTATTTGAAGATGTCTCTCTCTTAAGCTGCAATAATTATTCTTATTTTTTATGTTTGTAATTAGCTGCCCTATTAAATGTAAATCCTAAATGTTAAAATGATTAAATTACCTTCAACTCTTCTTTTTCTACTTTTTTCTAAGACTGTTTTTACCTTTATTAATCACTAAAATTGTAGATATTTTTCTTAAGTTGGTTTTTTTCTTCTCCAACAATCCTATCTTTTAGTTTAGGGGGGGGGGGGTTTAGTTTGGATGACCGACGGATGAATCCAACAAGTTTCGATTGGATAAAAGAATGCGTAAGAGGATACATGGAGCACGCGTTGAGTCACAAGCTGCTTTACTGTCCAACGTGTCTTATGTGCGGCGCAGTTATCGCAATATCTGTAGTACTGAGAATTGGATAGTTTGTTCCTTGACTATTGTATATATACAACTGTTTGAGAAAACTGAGATGTTTAAGAAAGAGCATCCGGCCAGTATTTGCTCGAGACAGAGGTATATTGAATTTCTTGCGGATGATTTTTTTTTGACAACTGCGTTCCGAAGTACTGATGTATTGAGCATTTTTTCCATGATCCGATTTGCCGAACGCACCACCACTTTTGTCAAGGATATAAGCAATGGATACTTTCTGCTTAGGTATGGCTATAAAATTTGTTACAAATATTCCTTATATCAATAAACGAGTGTTTCATTTAAAATTCACCTGTGGGCACGAAATCATTTACTTGACTTTGTAACAAAACAAAGAAAATGCCATCAGGACGTTGACCAAATGGTAAAAATTCCCGTAAAATGGGGGGTTAAACGTTTCACTGAAACACAATTAAGAATCACAACAAATGATGGCACACTGCAAAACATTTGTAATAGGGTAACTACTCGTATAGCGTTGCGCAGATCTCATCAAGGGCAACGCACAAAACGAAAATTGCCTGACAACGGAAAAGAAAAGCTCAGTCGAGCAGAAAGATGCGGTTCATAGCTTACGTAACGAAGGATGTTAACAAGTGAAAACAAAGCGCAGTCGCGATAGCGACAATCGGCAGCGTTAAACGAAGCACTCGGGGAGAGAGAGACAAGAGAACAGAGGAGGCATCGTCACTGATGATATGTATTATTTGTATACACATGTGTAGGTACCCATGTAGGAGTAGAAAATGAATAATGCATTGGGTCGGTATATACCTAAACGAGCTAAACGACGAGTAGCAGCTGCAACATCTGTTGGAGGGTCGCCCGTGCTGGCTTGGATTCGCAGTGGACGGGCTCTTGGAGAAAAATCGTGGGCACTGGTGGCGGAGGATGACGATACAGCTGCCGCCGAGGCTGGCGATTCGGTGGCGAGCGGCTGCAGTCATTGACCCAAGCGTGGAATGCGTGCGAGGGACACGCTAACTGTTCTCCCCCTTTATTGAAAATGTAAGATGAGGGGGTGGGTTTTTTTTGTTTTTTTATTATTATTATTATTTTTTTTTTTTTTTACTTCAAAAGGTATGTATCGTCTGCCTCGTGTTTACGTATTTATTTCAATATAATCAAGTACCCAAATGGATCCAAGCAAATGGAAAATAATGCTGCGAGTGAGTAGACTAAACTAAAATAGTACCACCACAACATATAATATGAATTTGGTACCCAAGCAATGTCGATAACTAAGAGCTCTGTAACGAGAAGACTCGCAGTAGCAGAGCTCTAGTTTACCATGGTATGTTTAGAAAAATTACTAACTCACCCCTCAGAATAATATATTTTTTAACATTATTTTTTCAACTCGTATACATGATATTATACTTAAATTTGATTCTTCTACTATCGGAATGAGGATAAGATTTTAAAATCAGCTCTGATCGGTCGATAAAGTCAACCTCCTTGCGCGATCCGCTCAAAGTCACTCAAGTATTAAGTAAAAAGCAAATGCAGAACGTCAATTTATGACGTAGTATTATATACCTTCGCACAAAATTCAAAGATCGAGTCAATTAACGAAAGGCGAGACATCCGACGCTTGCTCGTTTAAACACAGCAGCAGTAGCGTCTTACACTCGTACACTAAATAACAAAAATAGAGAAGCGCTTAACCACGCGAAGCAAGAGAGAAGTGATTAATGCCATGTTTATGATTCTACATCGACCGCCACGTCTTGGAAGAACTTGATCAACAAAACCTCGTATATTTATACTCTACAGCTGTATAAATTTTACACGAGATTAGTACATTACTTCCCGAACAATAGTTAGACTGAATGTACAAGATTTTCGTAGGATATAGTACGATCGAGTATACATCGGGATGAATGTTGCAAGATTTATGTATTTTCAACGTATTATCTGAATGAAAGATGGTTTGTGCGAAATGGGTTTAGTGTTTATTTTGCTTAAAAAAAAAATAGATAATCAAAGTATCGATAAAATATAAATAAAAAAGTATAAACGAATTGCCGTCGGTTGGTGAAACGAAACTACTGGGTCGCGATGCCATCTTATCCGTCCTCCCCTTGGTATACAGTGTGCACACATATGTATATATATATTTACCTCACCACCTTGCGATCGATTCCCACCCACCTGCGCAACATACCCTAGAGGGTCAAGGTCAGGCATGCGCAGACCAAGGTCATACGACACGCGCACTTATTAATAAGTTGCTTCTAGTCCCCTTTTTCTCCGATTCTTCTCGCACCCTGCACTTTTTAAACCTGGTAACACAAAAGAACATCTCGACAATCGCTGCTTTTACTACTACTACTACAATTGTAGATACTTTTTTTTTTGTGAGTAGTCAAATGCAACTATTGTCACGTCATCTGCGACTTGTTTTTTTTTTTTGGAGTTACATTTTTCCATAATTCATTGAAACCTGTCAGTTTGTTTGGTCACAAACAATATTTCAATAATTAAATTCTCAGATAAGACATACAAATAAATACAAAAATCTAATAGATTCCGTATTCGAGAAACGAAAACAAATAAATCAACACGAGACACAGCCTTGTTTCATGTGATACATTTGTCGTTTGAGCTTTAAAATATTATACAAACCTGCACACTTCGTTAAAAATATGAGGTTTGTTTTTTTCCGACGATCAGCTATTTTACTATTTAAAAATAATTTCTTGATATTTCTGGATCCCTCGTGCACGTGATTTAAATGCTCGAGCACACGCTCCAAGCTTGTTCCGAGTATTTTTAGATTTTGCTGATTTTAAGGACGATTTAAACACTTTAAACGAGGCTTTAAAAATTAATTTTACAATTATATTTAACGTTAACGCTAAAACAGAGATGTGTTATTTTGAGTGGAGATCAAGTGTGTTTTTGTTTTTCAAGGATAGTAACAAAAAAGTTTTTGAGGATCAAACATTAGTATTTTATCGTTATTTGAACAAATATATTGACAGTAAATGTCGTAAGATTCAATTCGTAGATGATAGTTAAAAACCTTTTTTTTTTGGAACTCGGTTCATAACAAAATTGATATAAATTATAATGTTCGTATTTATACCATTAAAAAAATATTAGATATGACCTCGCATACTAGATCCTCCTACATCATTACACTTTTTTTTTGTTTTATACATTGTAGGGCTGATTTCAATCAAAGCGTTACCTTGATGATACTCGAAGCATTCGATTTCCTCGAGGTAATGACGTACTCGAGCATATAAATGTATACACCTACAGTCAACTAGATACAAGCTTGGATGATTTTCCGAAAAGTGCAGGTATTGAAAAACTGCTTACGAGATTCAATTTCGTCAAATAAAAAAATCAATACGCCAGTAGTACGAGAAAAAAAACTGCAACTCAAGAGCACGTGTTGCCAACTTCTGTTCCAAGACAATTTTATATTATCCAAGACAGCTACAAATAAGCATTTTGCCTCCTTCCTCCTCGGCAGAAATGCAGAGAAGGAAATTTTAATGTCCCGGCGTCTAGACACGAGAAATAAAATAAAAAAAAAAAACTAAGAGCGCAATTACGCGTTTATGAGTGCATGCGTGTTTTTTCCTAGCCATATGAATCACGTATCGGTATGGACGCGTCTGGTTTTGACTCGGAATCAATTGGAGTATCGATCCGCGCGAGTACATGCGTATATAACATTTGTACATAAAATGCAAATCGAGTGGTATACATCACTTTCATTTAAACACGCAATGAATTGGCACGAGCAGTCCAAGGAATGTTCATGCATGGTATCCGACTCGAGTTCCAAGCAATTCATTAAAAATTGAAAAAACAAAGACTTTTGTACCCTTTACCGGAATGCAAAAACAAATATCCATTGTAGTCGTCGCGACGGGGTCGTTGCTCCTTGAATTCTCGCAAAGGTAAAAGGCAATAACGTTGGCCAAAGGGAAAGAGACAACGAAGCATATTCTCCATAGGTTGCGTAGACACGAGAATTGTCGCACGAAAATAGAAAGAGCTGCTGCCAACGCTCCTGAGGTATATGATAATAATTATAATAACGATCGCGATGACGGTCGCAGCAGAGGACTGTGAACTCTTCTTCTTCGCACACCGGGGGATTTTCGGATTTTCTATTTCTACACGCGAGAGCTTCCGCCTCGGGAGTGGTGCGTACAGTTTTGTCTAGGTCTGTATTATTTTCGTACGTATGGATGTAGAGGGAAGTTTTAGTTTATTTCGAGGGAGGAAGACTGTTCTGGTGAAATTGAAATTCAACGCTGCTGTTTTTTTTTTTCGTTTTTCGGGCAATATGTTGATAACGCTGTTGAAGTCGAAACTGTTTTCTTCATGTCAATTGATTTTTTTTAAAAAGATTAGTTTGATCAAAACTGTGACGTTTTGTTTTTTTTTTCTCGTCTGTTTACTTGGTGCTCTTTCGTGCCGGTTTAATCGATGAGTCATTTCTAGAGCTGACATGCTCGTACTGTCGAGAAAGTAAATCCATACGTACGGGTAATAAAAGCGTCTACAAGTACACCGACCATAAGCACGACTTGGTCTATTTTAGTAACTCTTACAAGGGGATATAAGTATATGATACAACACGACAATCGATTTTCTCATATTCCCCGACACAAGTTTTGTAGAGCAATAACAACACCTGGCACGATAATGGAGTGTGGTTTTAATCGACAATTGACGCCGTGGCGGAGTAAATATTTTGACCAGTAAAATGGCTATGTGGCCAGAGAGGCGAGTTGCGCAACCTCTTCCCCAACGACGGGAGAGTCGCAGGCCAACAATGGCATCGTAAAACGCGAACGTATGTAGGAAGCGAGCATTGTATATCTGCAAGCACAGCCTCGCCCTTTTGCCAATAATAGAAATTCAAGCTTGCGCACCCGAGGATGGTGATGACGATGATAACGAATGTTTCGTTGGGACGGAAGACGCTTTTATTTGTGAACGCTGCAACGAGGGATTTATTGGCTGCTAATGAATGGCTTTGCGAGCCTCGTCCCGAGGTACAAACTATTTCGCGCGCCGACACTTGTAAGGTCCAATAAGGAATTAACAAGTCGTCGGAATCAATTAATTTTCGACTCCAAATACTTCTCAGGATGGATTTACGTATGCAGACTCCCGGAGCTATTGGTCTCGAGGGAGATTAAATCGGCACGTGATTAGGACTGTGTCTTTGATTCATGATCAAGTTGTAAAAGTGTTCGAGTTACCTATCAGTTTTCACGACTACAATTTCCCATCGAAATCATTAAAATTGCGTACTATTCGAACCACTACCAAAGAACTGTAACGACCGAGCGACGGTGATAAAAATTCTTATGGTATGAACAACGCAAAACGTTAAAAAAAAAAGAGGGGGGGGGAGGGGACTAGTGGATTTTTTGCGCGCATCATTGCACGTGCATGTAAAAAAAGGAAGCGAGCGAGAAAAAAGAGAGAGAGACTGAGAAACAGAAGCAAGACCGGCAACTATCAATTTCCGTTTCGAATTACCAAACGGGCTCGTTAGGCGCACCAGTGCGAGCCGTTTTTGATGCGAATCTCCGGTGGGGGTCTGGTCGAGCGCGACAATGGCCAGACGACAAAAGCACGTTATGGGTCATGTTCGCGCAAGTTCAGATCAATTGTGCAATGGATGCCCGGAAAACCGCTTTTCTTACCGCGAATACTCACTCCACACCAACCAATATAATCGTGTTACACAAGATTTTTTTTCTTTTTTTCTTCATCTCGGTAAGATTACACGACACAAGTGAGAGAATATCTGAATTTAAATACCAAGTCATACTACCATTGTGGCAAAATAATATTTTTTTTTTCAAAAAGACAAAAATTATTTACAATTCCTATACTAGAATTGCACAAGTTGTTTTTATCAAGGTACAATATAAGACCGTTTGATTTGACGAGTGAAAAAATTGTTTTACAGAAATTACAATATTTTTATCAATAAAAACGAGTGATTCGCGTGATCGACAATAGACTCTCACGTGATGTTGAAAATAAAATAAAAGAATAATTCAATTGCATACGAGGAAAGGACAGTTTAATTTTCGTCAGTTTCTGTAAAGTATCCACAGCGGGATGGCACAAGCGGGTGAGTAAAAGAGAGAGACAGAGCGCCTGCTCGACGACACCCCTGCCTTGGCTGCAAGCAAAAGCAAGCACTGCAGCTGCGAGAGAGAGAGAGGCTCTCGGGGTTACGTAACCAACACACCCGCTGCGCCCATTTTGCGGACTCTCGTCGAAAATGAACCTTTCCTCGCGTGGCAGTCCTCGGCACTTACCACCTTACTTTGCATATAAATGAGACCTCCTCACTCCTCGAAGGCCCCTAGTATACAGATCGCACGAACGAGTATTAGAGGTCACTGGCCGAGGACTCGTTTCTACAAGAGTTGCGTGATTGCGAGCTGTTGGGATTAGTCATCAGCAACCACGCAAATTCCGTGCAATGTGGCGTTGCTTGAGATTTCGAGTTGTGGGTGGTGTGCTCCACAAGCATCGAACCACTAATTTTTTAATTAGATGATTTACACTTACACGTCGGTTTGGTTTGATTGAGGGTATTAGACGCGACGAAATAGTATACGGTTTCGCACGTTATCACACCGCGTTTCTACAAATTCAACAATTAATTCATATACGTACGATAACGCGACAACGAGTCAATTAGTACGAAACAAAGTATCGCACAAACGATAAATTTTCGATAAATTTACATATCATGTGTTTCAAAAGCGACATCGGAGGAGCTAGAGCTTCGTTAAAATTAGCCCGTCAAGCGTCTCGTCTATATACAGCTGATCAAACAAAGTCGAGCCGCAAGAACAATTAAAAGCAATGTCGCTTCAAATGGAACGTGGCCAGAGAAATCGTCCCTCGGCGCATACCCGCTCGACTGATCGAACCATCCAAGGGTAGGGTTTAAAACGCATGGTCAATCAAAGAAAACATATACACGAGGGAGAAGGAAAAGAGTTGGGTGAGTAAGTCGTGCTCGACTGGTGTGTGCGTGGCGGGGTTTTTACGAGCGCGGGATCTCAGCGTACCTAACGCGCTGGCGATGTTATGCCACACAACTTCGAGCCACGCCATAATAAGGCGGAGGCGCTGTATATAGAACCCTGCGGCGAAAAAAAAAAAAAAAAAAGAGTCAATTACCCCGCGGAATTGCAAAAAAGGGGATGGGGCGCGTTTGTATTTAAAAATTGTAATTGGTCATGAATATCATCAATTGTCAAATTAACTTTTGCTATTGCAAGATACTTAATGGGTTGCCGTTTGATCGCGGACCGTAATAACGTGACTTGTGGGTCGCGCGTGTGTAAGTACATGCATGCGAACGAACAAGTAGTAAAAAGAACTCGTGTTATTTATTGGCCTGCTTTCTTTCGTTTAATCGATCGGATGAGTATCCGTCGTTGCGCTGAACATTTGTTAATACAAAGTTACATCCAACCGTATGATTTTTCAACCAAAAGACGGATAACCTTATCAACGCGATTTCGTCCGGTAAATCTACGAGGACCAGCGAGTAACCCTAATCATTAGCGCTAATCGACGGAGGCAGCGAGGCATGACAAAACACGAGACAGCTCGTGAATTACACCATCGGCGGTGGGAGGGGAGCTTGAAGGGGCGACAAAAATGTGTGTATAGAGGGGGGGGGGATGCCCAATCGTTATTTCGGATCGAGGCGAGCGGAGCGAAAAAGAAAATAGACCGGCTGTAGCGTCGACCTTGCCCTCCTGCGCGATCGGCTCCTCTCTCTCTGCTCAATGTCTTGACGTATATACCTACTGTTTTTTACGATTTCCCAACTTCTAACGGCACATACTTATTCAGGTGCTTTTTTTTATCACAATACTAATCGCTAATGGCAACATAGGTATCCGAGGAAAAGTGGTGGGGTTTCGTTGTCGAAAAGAACAAAAAAATTATATTTTAATGATACTTTAGACTTTCCACGAGTTTTCGTGTTACGAAAGCCAGCTTAGATGATTTATGATTGGGGCGTGTAATGCACAGACCAGTGACCGGTGCTGGGACTGTTGAGCTTCGTCATTGTAGTTGCTTAAATGCGAGTGTCGGGATTCCTGTTGGAATTATTCTCCTCGTTTGATGAACGTAAAATTTAATGGGCGGAAGTCAAAGTGGGTAATATAGGGGCTCGCGAGGATTTATCATATTTCGCCTCCACCTGGTCGTACATACCGTTGAGTCACTAAGTTACGCAACTCTAGAGTATTCCTTGATTAAATCGCTCGGTAACTTTTTTTAATTCAAAAAAAGTTCCATCGTTCAATGTGAAAACGTGTTTTTGATTCGTTACAATAGAAAAAAAATGTAAACGCTCGTCATACCGAAGGAATCACAATAGAGCAATTGTTACAACGGAAATACAATTAGAAAAAATATCACTTCTCTGACCGTATGATCCTTCGATCGTTTGAAAAGATAAGCAACGGTTAAAAAAAGGTTCCGTTCCGAGAATTCGATACATTCGAAGCATCCGGGCATCTTAACGGTTATCCTTTCGAACAAAAGGCTGAGTCACCGCCCACGAGCGCTATGTTCTACGGAACTACTGTGTCAAGGAGAAAAAAAAAATGTTCCGACGTGGCCTTTTGATTCTGGCATAAACTACCCTTAGAAAAACTAATATTCATAATTCCATACGGTAATATTTTTTCCACCGAATCAGAAGTATTACTCACTCACATATTTTTCCGAGATGTCATTACTGACGACGCGGCATTAATTGCTTAGCGTAAGAGGTAGACGTAACCAAGCCTCGTAATCGATCAGATATATATATAAAGCGACACGTCACCTGCGCCAAAGTATACTTACTGTGTAAATAGTATTCGAAGGTTTTCACTGTAAATAGCAACAAATCGATACTTTTAATCTAATCGCGGGATCAACTTTGGCGCGCACATAATTCGAAACAGCTTGTCGAGACAAAAAAAATAACCTGATAAATGTAAGAACACTTTTTTACTATGATGCCGCGCGAATCTCGTGCTCAAGTTAGACGCGTCCAAAATTCCTTGCACACAAAGAAAAAAAAAATCGATGCATCGATACACGTAGATATAGGTATGTGTGTGTGCGGTTCCATCATTTTTCGCACTACACGGAGGGTTCAACAGTTTGGAAGAAAAACCTACTCAAGGCCAATCGAAAAAATCCCCCTGCAAAAATAAGCGATGCATAAAAATGTACGGTCTCGCACAACGGAGGCATCCGCAGCGTCCGAGACAGGGAAACGGGATAACTGATCTCACGTGCTAAGGGGTGGGGTTATTCATCGCATCTCGCGGAATAGGAGTCATGTTCGCAGCAGCAGCGCACGTGTCCTCGCACTTTTTAAACTAGATTTACACTGTGTAAGAAAGTACCTCGTAAGTGTGTTTATACTAAAATCATCAATGTGAATATATCTCGTAAAAATTTAACACCAAGACAACATTTATACATTTACGATCGACTCAATGACCACCAAGATCAGTGAAGATTATCGCAAAAGCACAACACTCATCCTGCACAGCATGGAGTTGTTGGGTGTACTTATTATTGTACAAGTAGAAAAGTGATGTAATAATTGCTGGATGAAAAAAAAACAAATCCACTCACCTTAGAACTGAAGTGAGATGACGCGAAACAAAGCGCCGCGTAGAGGTTAGCCGGTTAACTGTAGCACAGCAGAATCAAGAGCGAGGACGGTTCACACGGCAGGGGAGACGTCGAGCTAACGCGCGAGCCAGGGACGTAATGCCGCGAGGAGCCTGATGGCTGAGATGGCTCTCCCAGTCCGCGCTGCTAGTGGCGGTTATAGTCACTACACCTACCCCTCTCCCCCCCCACCACCACCCGCTGATCGTCTAGCCCGATAAAATTACTCTTGAAATTGAATTTTTTTTTTTAGCAACTACTGCTGTACTATTTTAAATATTCATACCTGGCTACTAACAAAAAAAAAAAAAGGTAAACAATTTCTCCAAGCCAAGTTCTGAAAGCTTACAAAACGAAGACTAGCATAAAAAAACTCAATTGTACACCCACCTAACACCCATCGAATTTCGGTCAATAAAAAAATATGACAGAGTAAGTAGAGTAGGAAGGGCGTGCTGCTGCAGCTATTTTGCAGTAAACTCCATTGCAGGCATATTTTCCTCAAGATTTCAAAGTCATCGTAATCGAACATAATGTATGATATGTATATATACATGTTTTTTCCATTTTTGCAATGGCACCAGTCGTTTTACCAACGGCTTGCTTTTGTTCCTCGAGATAGAAAAGTTTTTTACACGTGTCTATACTTGCGGTCGAAGACCTAAAATACCCGGAGAGCAGGCGTGTAAGGTACCGGATTTCGATTTCAGGAGTAATTTTACCTAAATTGCGTGTGTGCCATTAATATATAGATACGCTTGGATGGTTACTTGCGCGCGCTTCCCTCGATCGCTTCTTTATTCTCAATGCTCTATTTTTTCTCCAACAAAAAATTTTTATTTCATCTCGAGAATCTTTACGTTTTTTCTCTCTCTATAACGTACTTTATGGCATTATACGACGAGACTCTGTGGGTGTCACCAAACGTACAATGTATACATTTATTTTGAACGAAAAATAATAACGTTAACGATAAAATATTCCTGAAATGCAAAGATTCAAAAATATACGTTACAAACTGCGAACAAACTCTTGTCAAAAAGCGTGCAATCTCTATACATACATTGGATAAATTCTTGTAAGTATAGACATTGTTTTTTTAACGTACAGAGAAATAAATGCTATTTTCAAAGGAAATAGAATTTTATTGCACGTGTGCCACGCCTGGACATTGTATAGTTAGATATAGCTAAAAGCCACAAAAAGAGGAGCTGTATTTTAAGGAAGAGAATGTGTTTTTACATCAAATAACTCATAATATTTGAGATTTTGATACAAAACATTTGATGAGACGAGGAAGAAAGAGCCCGCGCGATCTCCTGCTATTCTCGGCACTGGCTCGTCTTATTTTTAAAGAAATTCTCTAGTCCGCGGCCGGTACCCGCTGTTTGTATACGTACATACATTACTCGCATTTCTCATACTTACTTCGCAAGACCTTTAACGAAATTAACAACAGCGAAAACACACAATGTGCGGAAAAATAACCGTTGGAACGAGCTACCATCACCTCATCCTTGGCGTTACAATATACTTGTACGTTTACGGAAAAGTCATTTTAGTTTTTGGAAATTTCCCTTTCTTTCCCGAAGGCTTTCACATAATTTTTCCCTTCTCGGGCATCATTGATATTATTATTATTATATATGCATATTTTTTTTTGTTTTTTTTTTTTCATCCCAATCGAACGTGTAACGAGTTTCAATTTAACGCACGGAAGAAAAAAACAGGCGATTCCATACACCGGCCTCGGAAAAGCACTCGAGTATACTCACGCACCGGTGAAAATATCCCTCTGCACTTGCAATCTCACCACCTCTTTTTTTTTTTTTTTTTTTTGTCTCTCATCTAAAAAGCTCAGGGATAAGCACGTATACCCTCCCCTTCCGAGTGGCTAACTTATATATCATACAACGGATCGGAGCTGTAGGTTAACGTTATGTGACGGGTATATGTATATAATTTGGCAAACGCAGGCCCCTCGGGAGCTAAGAGCTGTCTCTCTCACGCGAATTATCTTCCCTGTGATTAATCACAAAACCCTAGAGAGAGAGAGACCAGAAACACGAGGTGCCACGGGTAAGGTGCAACGGTTGGAACAACAAGATAGTTACAGCTGGTCGATTGGACATGAAGGACTATATATCAACCCTTTTTTTTTTTAACGGATTTCAAGTTTGATTCACAGCCATCATCCGCGTATAGCCAGCTGATCCGGGAACACAGCAAGGCTGCCGTATATATGCAGAAGGTAACACACCCCCGGGCGCAAGTGCAGCTGTGTGTGTATATATATATGTATGAAACATACCATCCCTCGAGGGGGAGACCGGATCGATCGGCGCACGCCTCCGACCTTGAAAACAGGGGCTGCTTTCGGAATCCGGTGGTGTAGCTCTATAGTACTTCCCTCCCACGCGTTGTATGTTTGCTAGCGTGACCCTGGATTCTCTGCAAGCTTTACTTCCCGCACAATTGTTACGCTTTCATATTTATGTATTTATATATGTGTATATATACTTGTTACAATTTACCACTCTTTTTAACATCGTTGATTTCATGTTTTTTGGTGATTTCAGTGGGTCTGTTACCTACAACCCCAAAGGCGTACACACATAGTGGTGTGTTAAACTCAATCTGCAAGATTTTATACTGCAGGTCAAGGTTTGCCGATTGAAATAGTTTGAAGAAAAAAAAAAAAAAAAAAAAAAAAAAAAAAAAAAAAAAAAAAAAAAAAAAAAAAAA
>NW_019379589.1:1054305-1070667 GCF_000648655.2 Copidosoma floridanum
TCGAGACTTTTTTTTTTTTTTTTTTTTTTTTTTTTTTTTTTTTTTTATTGTCGGAAGAAAATTTGCCAGATTACGGAGAAAGGGCTTCCGATACAACTTTTGATACAAAATTAATTAAAAATTTGAAATTTCTTTTACAACCCCGTATGATTGGTTATCTGGTTTTTATTATTTGAAATCATTTTACTTCGGACACAAGTAATTTACCGTGAAATTGGTAATTGGTCAAAAATAAGCTGCGTGCCAAACTACGTTTCACAGACAGTAAATGGAAATTACACGTGTTAAAGTAACGCGTTTCATCATCCTTGACGTTTGAGATGAATTTGATACAAAATAATCAATCAGCTAATTATTAATGAGATTTTTGGTAAGAATTTCTTTTTTTTTTTTTTTTTTTTTTTTTATATGGTACAAGTTAACTAGTCATCATAGTTTTAATGATTTTTTTTTTAACTTTTCAACATCGATACACCTTACGAAAAATAATATTAACGTGGTCGCAAAAGGTTGTAATAAAAAATTCATTGAGTATATATGTATGCATGTTCTTTTTGTTTTCATTACTATTAAAGATAACGGATAAAATGAAAGTTCAAAAAAAAATTTTCTACCAATTTGTCGAATTAGGCAACTTGGAAAAAAAAAAAAAAAAAAAAAACATTAATATCTGAAATTGTGACCGTCAAGTGCTCGAGCAAACAGAATTGTTCAATATTTACACCTCCAACGAATCTTTCTCAATTTGCAAGTGCCATCTGCTACGCGAATGAAAAGTATACGAGTGGACTAACAAACGGGCCAAAAAATAGAGTGCCTTGAAAATATTTCGTTCTCGTATTGCATTGAAGAACCAAGCGTACCCATGCCTTTAATTTTTTTTTCCTTGTCATCCCACCTGTACTGTATTGCGTGATCATTTCGTAAACATTTGAAACTCGCACCCGCGCGCTTTTTTATTGTTCTTCCTCCCGGAAATGGCGACCATCCCGTAAAAGTTCTCGTGATTTATCAACGAAATATTGGCACGTCACAGACTACGAGGACCGTTGGGTGCTCGTAACAAGCCAAGAAATTTGTAGTAATTTGCGTTTAACGACACCCTCCCAAAGTGATCCGCATATATAGCCGTACCAGGCGTGCACCACCAAACGAGGAAGCCTCGTATACGCGATATACGCTCGTCGTCTAAGATGTATTGCTATTCCGGTTGCTTTAATAATTTAATTTCACGAGTAATTGGACGCGCCAGTAAAAACAACGGCATTTACATTTTCAATAGAAAAACAATTTAAAAATATTTTTTTTCTTCTTTTTTTACAAGTATTATTCTACATGTCTATCAGGAAAAGTGCAAATAAATATCGTAAAAGTCAATGAACAAGGAATAAAAATGAATCTAATTTCACCACAAAACAGATAGCTGCGAATTTCATTGAATTTTTACCGTACTTGAATTGATTTTAAAACTGATCCTTTGGATGAGGATAATATGACTCTAAAAAAAAAAAAAAAAAAAAAAAAGTAATGATGAGTCAAAGATACATGGCAAATGCATAGAAAAAAAAAAAAAAAAAAAAAAAGGTAATTGCTTCCGCAATCGTTGCGTAACACGTGCCAAAAAAGCTAAAACACTCTTTCGAACAAACATAGTGAGCAAGTGGCTGTCCAACGTACACATAAACTCTCTGCAAATAATAAAAGGCGGGGAGGGACCTCGAGACGTCCAACAATAAGCTCGTTCGGTTCTGGACGGTTGGCGATATCGCGCGTGGGAAAACAACGTCAACGCGACTGATTGACTGCACCCGCGGAAGAAAAAAAAAATCAACGGGTTCATTCGGAGCGTGGAGCTTTTGTTGCAAAAGGAGGGACAGAACTGCAGCGAGTCATTCGATCGTGTTGATGCATCGACTTTATGATATATTAGATGCAACTGTGACAAAACTTTATTATTAGGGAGACAATAACATCCTGTATATCTGTTCGGATGGGCATCGTTACTTTTTCAAAGCCTTTGTAAATGTGATTTTTTTTTTCTTATTGCTTCCTGTGATGCGGGACTTAAAAAAATTATCTCCATTGGAAGTATCGCATTGTATTTTGCAAGAGAATAATTGAAAAGTCAAAGATTTTAAAAACATTTATTGTAACATTCAAACATATTTATTAAAAACTTTGCTCTACGAAAAAACTTTTTCATGTAAATCACTTTTTTCCAAGTACTGAGTTATAATAGGTGATGAGAAAAAAAAAAAAAAATTTCCAAGGAAACTAGTAGTACATGAAATTGTAGAAAATAGTAGTTTTCCTACGAGTTTGAAAAGTCTCTGTTTGCGAACGTAACGAGGTTCGTAAAGGAGACTTTTCGAACGAGTTCCGGAAAACTGCTTTTTCGCCCGAGGAAGTACCAGCCTCCCAAAACCACCCGAGGGATGGAAAAAAAATTTTTTATTTCAAAATGTTTAAAAATCTACATATTGATTTTTTGTCAAAGCCTAATAACGTATTATTTTCGTCGTAGTTATTTATTTCACTGGTACTTAGTAGATTTGATATGAATTAACGTAGCAATAATTTTTTTTCCAACAAGACACATTTTTCAGGAAATTCAATCATCAAAGCTTCAATACCCCGAAAACTCTGTTGTATGTAAGTATAAAATCATCACACGTCCCACACTCCGAGTAAAGAGTAGTAACGAAAAACAAAAACAAGTCGTCTCCGTTGCGTAACTCTTTGGGCACCAGTCACGTGCAATGTCCCTCGTTTATTTTAAAGCAAAAACGCCAATTCCCCTCTAGGCGTCAATCACAGACCCAACAGTAAGTAGAGGAGGAAACAATTTGCACTAGCACAATATTTAAAAATTTTAAAAGAAAAAGAGAGGGGAAGCAAGCACAAACCGTAGGTCATCTAAGTACGTGTGTTACTTGAGCCGAAAAAATAAAGCGAAGAGGCGTCGTATTAAGTAATACAGGCTCGACCGCAGGAGAAGATAAATTTGTGTTTCTCGGAAAACTCGCTCTGATGCTCGTGCACAGGCATCTCTGCCAAGTTTAGTTTATTAAGTATATTAGACAAGATTCGTTATGTGCATATGAAGGCGCTATTACTCATTTACGACAACAGACTCTGTGCACCCGCTGCTGAAACTTCGTGTGCGTGTATTGTGTGGTAAACATATCACTCGATTTATCAGTCACGACTCGCGAGGGCGACAGGCTGGGAGTAATTATTAGGGGTACGCGGTATGCGGAAATGGAATCTTCGCGTTGAATATGGGACAATTTTTTATTTGTCTTTAGAAAATTGATTTTTAGTCGTGCCTCGGTATGCATGAAAATTCCAAAGGTTAAAATATATTCTTCGAGTTCGAAGAGTTTTACGAATATTATCCTTCATTTATTATTGTATGGACATTAAGCAAAACATTCCATCGTTACAGTTATTGAAATTGAATTTAGAAGTATTGAAAAAATTTAAATATATGTACTCGGAGAAAAAAAATTTGAAAAATCATTGTATGTTAGAACGGGCACTATTATCTATAACTAAAGACAAAAACAAAAAAATATCTCTACGATTTGAGTGAAAAAAATTGGAAAAAAATGTCAAGAAAAATGACCCTTTCGATTAATTTTGCAAGGAATAAAAATTTGCAGTTAAACAAAAAAAAAAGGCGTAATGCAGACAATAAATTGTTTTCATTTTTTATTTATATTAAAAAAAAAACGCCATTGATGATTTTGCAACGGATTATAGGTGTACTGATCACAAGTTGCAATCATTTCGACTACTTCGGTTGTTTTCATTACTTATTATCTTTAACTATTTTGAGCTCCACAGCCAGACAGGGGCTCGTGTTCGCTTTTAGCCATCACCTCTCGCAGTCCGGCAGTAGTCGTATTTTACACCGAAGTATCTTTGCACTTCAACTCAAGCCTGAGTCGACGCCTTATCCAAAGCCCACGTTTATACTTGAAGCTTTTTAAAAAGAGCGGTATCCATATACCTCCACGATTTCATGTGTCTTAAGTAGTGCCAACACATTTTTCTTCATTTTGCTCTCATCTTTTTTTTTATGTTTTTAAAGTTCAAAATTGTCACTTTCCATTACTCTTTATCTACAACAGACGTACAAAGAGATCGGGATATAATTTTTATGTCCAAAGGTAACTTGAGTATACATTTTTTTTTTTTTTTTTTTTTTAAATTTTTTTAAAAAAAAAAAAAAAAAAAAAAAAATTGTTGACGAATGCCCGATGTTGTTTATAGATGAAGTGTTTTGTCTTCATCACGCGCACCTCCGATTACGTAACCCGACATAAGCTTGTAAGCGTCCAACCGGGCTTCTACCGGCTCGGAATCATTATTGAATTTGTATACAGGCACGCACTGCAACTATTTAACTCAACATAACTCTAAAATTAAATAAAAAAAAAAAAAATCCACCTCATTATCCTCGCAATAGTTACCGAATCTCTGATCCAACCCGTACGAGACTCCATCGCATTAAATGTCTCGTAACTGTGATGATGGTCACCGTAATGTGCGAGTAAGAGCCTTGCCATGCGGAACCGGAAACGCCTCGCGTTGCGTGTGTATAGTGTGAAAAATACATAAAAATAGAGAGAAAGGGAAAATGTCGTGGCCCACGCAAGTTTGTATACGGACGCGTGGGTCGGGATGTGATTGCCATACCCGCACATTTTCTCTCCGTCCCTTTTCAATTGCATGCGGTATGCCCTCGGAGGAGCGCATGTTTCGCGGCAGTCCGGGGGGTTAAAGTATATTACACATACAATGAACAAAGGCGCGTCCATAACATCTTTGGTGTGTGTATTGTATATAGATGCGCTGAGTCAGAGTATAACGTGTAATTACCAAGTGGATGGCACCATATAAGCTTGCTCTGTGGGCGGTGAAAAAAAAAATTCACTTTGTCGCTGCACGTGAGAGACGATTTGGTAAAGATATATATGTATATACGGATGTTGATACTTCGTTACTATATAGTACCTCCTTACTTTCAATTTTTCATGTTCAACAGTCGTACGATATTAATTTATGGGTAGTTTCAGCCAAACGTGTCATTTCAATCGAAGGAAGAAACTTTTTTTCCCCATTTTGAGGCTTCTTTTTCACCTTTGGACGTTTGCAGCGAGAAAAATATCACCTCTAGGTACATTATTATTATTATTATTGCATTGTTTTGACGTTGAAAATTTCGTGTAAAATCACTAAAAGCTAGAAAAAAAAAATTTTTTTTTGATGGCAATGAAAAATAAATGTCATCGATATAACGGAACGCGAGCGCAAGCTTTGAATGACTAAGCTCTCGCAAGCGACAACCGTGTACCGAACGAGCTTACGAAGCACGTAATTATGACATCTATGACGTTCGCGAGGCGTATATAATATTGTGTGCACGTGTACATATATAAATGTACACCTTTGTTGGAGTTCCAACCAATGTGTAACGTACCTATCCGCGGCTCGTGCCATTCCTTCTCTCGTCCCTTTTCTGTTTTGCATTCTTCGCGAGCTTGTCTTCGAGGGATCGAATATTAAGTAAGTGTGTGTGGACAGGAAAGAGAGATAAGCATAAAATTTAAGCCGTACATGTCGAAACAAAGGATACGGGGCAGCCTGTGTGTGCGCGCACATTTTGTGTACTATTGATTTTTTATTTGAGAGATTTACGAGATTATCCACGCTTGGGTTTCTGTTTCCTTTTGTGTGACAGTTTTATTCTATTTCATTTTAATCATCTTATGCGTCTTTGTTGTTACTAAATGTCATTCTTTGATAAAATCCTTGTATAACTATACCATGAATTTTTTTTCATTTTTTTATTTTTATTCGTAGATCCAAAATTAAAAAAAAAAAAGGGTTTTTGAGGTGTACCTGCCATTCGGAGTTTTCGAACTTTTACATGTCTATAGGAAAATTCGTGAAGACAATGTAAATAAGGTGTAACACAATTATTTGGTGTTTTTTTTTTTTTTTTCAACATTTTGCAATTTGTGTCAGTAGAGGGAAAATTTATTATTTTTTAAAAACTTATTTTGATTTAAAAAATTTTTTCAGTAGTTTTTCCTTCAACTATGTACAGTTTTTGAGGTATAAAAAAAAATTACTTGAGATTTCATTAAAACTGCAACAATCTTTTATAAAAAAAAAAAAAACTAACAAATGTCACATCGTACATTTTGCTCCACTTATGGGGGTAAAAGAAAAATCTACAGCTGAAATACCTTCGTTTCTAGGATACCTAATTAAGTATTTTTCCTATAGAATTTTTTTTTTTTTTGGATTGCCTCGTTCGTGTGTCGAAAACGAGAAGTTTTCACAATCCACTTTGATTACTCTACCGAGGTAGCTCAGAAAGTTACTTTATCTACACTTCGGACGGCAGATCTCTTTGCTTATTCATGCTCGGCAAGATTACTTTGAAATTTAACTACAGTAGGACACGAACGCTACAATTTTGCAATTTTCGAAGAAAAAAAAGACAATAAATTTTTTATGTCAAATAATATCGATCTAGCGAGGGTGATATAATTATGTAATATGTTTGTACTTGCAAGAGAAATTTACTGTCCCTATTTTTTTAACAACCAAACTTTCTTAATCCAAATCAGTGGAAAATCGACTAATTTCTTAAGTGGGCAAAATTCACTTCTCTGCCACTAAATATTAACCGATTTACCCGTTAAATCAAATTTATTTTCATTTTTATCAGCCAATATCCTACGCAAATTTGCATGATTTTAATGATGTACTTATAGTGAAAAAGAAAAATATGGATGAATATAATCATAGAAATTCGCTATATTATTTTGATTTTAAAGAAAAATAAAGAAACAAGAGCTTAAATATTACCTATATAAAAACGTAAAATAATAAAAATCACATGCTGCAAAACAATATGTTATTGCCATTTTTAAACGACTAACTCTTTTTTGTTGGGTTAAGACTTTTTTTGGTTAAAATGTTGAGACGGCAATAAGGACAAAAATGGCCAGTACAAAAAAGTGTATATTTATAAGATCTACAAGTTTTGTGTTTAATATATTGGTCGTAAATGTAGAGTAAAAAAGTTAGATGGAACCTTTTCTAAACTTGAGGTTCAGATTCATGTTCAGCAACCCTAAAAATATTTATCTTACGCGGTCCCATTTTTGTTTATTTTACTTTTTTTTTTTTTTTTTTTTTTTTCCAGTGGTTTACGTTGCCCCATGATGTACCTGCAGTAGAAAATATACATTCTAAATAAAAGTCAGTCGCGCTATAAATGTATCATATAAATACTTCAAAACATCATATACATCTTTACAATTGACTTTACCTTAAAAAATAAGATGCGTGTTGATGATCCCAAACCCACATAGAGAAGCAATCGATCTTGGAACGAGTCTCCTTATCCACCACCCAGTCAAGATAAAGAAAAAAAAAAAGCGACCCCGATAACTCCAGTTTTTAATTTTCCCAAAAGATTTCAAGATATGGGGTCAATCCAATCGTCTGACATATACTCACCCGACCGATGGCAGTGTAAGGTATTAGCTGCAAGAGTATGAGAGCACCCGCAGCCCGGGCGAGTACACGTAGCTTTTCTCGATATGCGGGAGGATGACGCGTATTAATCCCCCCCTCCGGTCCCTCTCCCACCAACTTCCTATGATATTTCGAGTGATTCTCACGAAATGTGCGCCTATGAGGGTCACATGTGAGAAAGTCGGTCCAGTTTCCATGGTGCCTTTCTTTGGTACTCCTTCCTTTTTTTTTTTTTTTTTTTTTTCTAGGCGATTCAACGTTGAATTACGTGTACTCATGTTTGCTTCAATAGTTATCCCCTTCATGCACCATCGTAGCTTTTGTATCAGTTATAATGTCCATCAAAACGAAAAATGGTCATCGACAAACTCATCGAAATAACACAAATTGCAGAATTTTTCCGAAATTTCAGTCAAATATAACGTTTCATTTGTTTATTTGACACAATTTGCGAATAAAAGTTCTGGAGCGTGTAATGAATTGCCTCCACGATGAAGTTGATTTTTTTTTTTTTTTTTTTTTTTCAAATATTTGGTCATCGTTTGTTGTTTCCTCCTTAACAGAAAATAAGTATCTCCTAATCCAAAGGGAAAAATTATTCGTTCTTGAAAATACAGCTCTAATTTTTTCAACCGTACACGTACGCACTGAACATTATGTACATTCTTTGCCAGTTGCTTATCGCATCTTAGACAAAAATGTAAACGGCCTTACTTTAACGAGCGAGAATGTAGCCGGGCGTTGGCTATGATGCACGATTGTAATTGGATTTTTTATATTGATTGCAAAAATGAGTATAGACTTTTGAACATCTCTTTGTTGACTCCACGGAATACAAGGTGCACACTTTTTTGTCAGTTGTTTTTTACAAACGCCTATTTACATATGAGGCGTCAACCGAGCGAGCTATACGTCGATTTGCTAAGTTTGAAGCTTTGTTTTTGGAATTAAAAACTCACGTAAATCATACTTTGGCGTTTAAAAAAAGTTAGGTGATATTTTTTAGGAAGGATGTGTCTCTAATCAAACTCTTCGATCGATGATCCGTTGAAAAAGGTAAACAAAATTATTTCCCAAATTTTCAAACGAATTAATAACGTTGACTTAATTTTTTCCTGAAAAACTTCTAAAAAGGATAATTTTTTTTTTAAACATTTCTAACTTTGCGATAGTATTTTCCACCTCCGGGTAATTTACTGCCATGTGTAAAAGTACTCCATACAGTACAAGACACCCATAGTATAATTCTGATATTTTATGGTACGGCTCATGAATGTGCAGATAAATCTTTTTTTACTTGTTTACGAAAACTATTCGAACAAAATTTTAGATATACGCTTTTTTTACCTGTATATATAGAACTACCAAAAATTGATGTAAGAGAAAATAAAGAAGAAACTTGTCGATCGGTTGCCAAATTTCCCAAGTATCAGGCATTGATTGGAAAGACCGTGTATTGAACAGTCGATCGGTTCCTCTATCGGCACTTTGCACTTTGACACACGTAGTCACGATAAGTATATAATATGCTTAGATCACGATGAGTCCGACTATTTCGAGAACTACAACTATATGAGCCACGACTGCAATCAAAAACATACACATGTACATCTATCTCTCTGTCTTTTAGCACTGCATGTGCCTCCGCCGCATACCTTTGTGGTGCACGTGCCGGATATGCGATTCCGTGGAGCGCCATTATCTTTAATAAGGATGTTGCAGCTGCCGGACCGTCGTGTTTCTTCTGTTTTTCTTTCCTTTTTATTTTTTTTTTTGTTTTTTGTTTTTCGTTTCACAGTCTCCTTTTTGCAAACTCACGATACACACGCGTGTATGCATTTTGCCGTTCAATTCAAATCTTACATATATATATATACACCTACCGTGGACCAATCCAAGCCTGAGCGCCATTCTCAAGCTAAGGCTATATGATAAAATTATTCACCGAACCGGACATTAATCGTTTGTATTTTTAATGCTTGTGGATGAAAAAGAAGCCTAAATAAAAATCATCGTTGTATGGTATCTAATTCAAGTGCCGTTGTGCCATTTTAACCCAATACACTTTCCCATCGAACGGACCCAATGAGAGTCGTTTTATTATCTTTGCTTGGCTGAAAGTGTTTAATTTTAATGACAAAGAGCATGCAGTGAGTACGAAAGTAACAAGAATGTAAAGTGTATATATATATATATACACACAATATATATATATCTATATACCTGTTATTCTGCAGCGTAAAAACAACGTGTTACCGATGTGTTTTTCAATCCACGGGCAGAGAGGAAGACGAGCCGTGCGATCATCAATTTTCATGAAACGATGATAAAGAAAAAAAAAAAAAAAAAAAAAAAAGTACACGCGACGCCGCTACCGTCATTCTCTCGTCTCTCCCTCTTATCCGGTTACATCAGAACGACTCCGATCTCGGGTCTGCCTCGTACATGTATATATATGTGTGGGATGAGCGTTGTACATATCTCCATAAGCGGCTAATTTGCGCTACTTTACATGTACAACATAGAAGCGCGTGCAAGCACTTGTATATATATATATATGTAGGTAATATGAGCACCGAAATTCCTTGGGTAGGGGGCGGCAATGAAGCAAGATCATCCCCCACTGGATATTCAAAAATCGTACAATTTGTACATCATAGCGTGCGCGCCAATCTTACATCGCCGACCCCCCGCAGATGCACCAAGGTATATAGATAACAGATACCTACTTTTGTGTATACAACGTGTTCATCCCGGCATTTCGTACTATGCGTATGTGTATAAAACGTTGCGGTGGCGTAAAATAAAAAACAAAAAAAATAAATGAAATAAACTCATTATATATATATACATATAATGCAGAAGCAAGAGAGGTATATAAGAGAGGGGGATAAAATACGCCGCATTGCTCACATGTACGTATATCTCTTGTTTCTCATCTTTTGGTGTATATATATAGGATATGCGCCATCGCACCGCCACCGCCTCCCCCTTCGCACACACACGTCACACGCTACAAATGTATATACATATGTGGACGTCTTGTGTATACATTATATATACGTGCTGTAGAAAAAGAGAGAGAGAGAAGGAGGGCGAGAGAGCAATTACGTCCAATTGAAGTCGATTAGGATCAATTGAGGCAGGAGACGACGGAGAGGAGCTTACACACACACATATGTATATACGCGGAGGTGGAGGAGTACGCGCGCGAGAGAGCTTTAACGAGCTCAATTGGCGGCGAGACCGCGCCGGCCGAGGGAGCGAGACGCGCGATCTTCGCTTCTATACACGCAGCCTCTCTCTCACTTTTTTTTATCTCTCTCTCTCTCTCTTGTGTGTATATATGCGTGTATACGTAGCGATGCTGGATCCATGAGAATTTTTAGCCGATGTCGTGCTTTCGTGGATGAGGCTTACATGGGCATACGCTTGGAAGTGCGTAAGCAAGATTATAATATCATATATAGGTTGTACATGCGAATGGATGTTATTGCCATACGTAGGTATGTGCGTAAAGCTCTTTTTTCTTTTTTTCTTTTTTTTTTTACGCTTTGTCCATTTGTTTGCTCATCGGCTTTCAGCATATTTTTTTTTTTTTTTTCATTCGTGTTCGTTAATTGTGGGCAGAAAAGAAAATCAATCGCTTGCGAGGGGTTTTTCTCAGCAGGTGCTTGGGTATATTTGTACGCGCCAACCGAGCACTTTGGGGGTCGTGAACTTGTTGAAGATCATTCGGTTGGCTGCAAGAGGTTCCATCTTGGAGGAAAAACTACATTTTTTTAAAAATTTTTCTTCGTATATCTGTTAACTCATCGATGCCAGCCTACCTACTATGCTTGACTTTTCGTAAAATTCACTGGCCCAGATCATATGGGTTTTAATTTCAATTGAAAATAAATATTTTGCTGCTGCATTAGTCCTACGGGTGGAACGTAGTTTTATAACTGATGAAATGATCAGAAGATGCATTTGGCTTAGTTTTCATTGAAATGTATAGAACAAATGGCCCAACTGTACTTTTTGACCATTTGTCACAAGTTGTATACATTTTTCTATACTTTTTCAACCCTTGCTGTGACATAAGTGCCCCAACTGAATGGGTGAAAAATATACTCGACGTGTGTTTTTTCATTATTAATTTTCATTAATATCAAAGCCATACGATTATTGACGATGTATCTGTCAACTAACAAAATTTGTAGCTAAATCGCTTCGGGTATTTGCTTCGGATGGAATTTGAGGTAGAAAATTTTCTCTGTGAATTTTTTAAAATTCATCATTATAATCAATTTTGTGTCCAACATGGGGCAGTAGCAACGAAATCTGGCATAACGAACGAATGAAAAAAAAAAAAGCTTAGACCTTCAAAGTTTTAAAATGAATCCTCTGAGTGAGAATGTATTTTATCAAGTAAGTCACTAATTGTAATTTAATGGTCAGAGGCTGAACCGCAGCTCCGTGAAAATGTCATCTAATGTCAATAGACTCGTTTATACATGTGTACAACGAAGCTTGTTGAAAAAAAAAAAGCGAAAATCTCGTCCAATTATCCTAAATTTACAAAACCATACCAAACTTGGTTTATTAGCTATGCAGTGGATACATGGGTTCTAGTAATTAAAAGAAATAAAAAATGTATATAATATATTATTTCGTAAGAAAAAAAATAGGCGAGTGAAGGCGGTCAACGTTTGCGTTCTCCATCACTTGGCGAAACTCCACCAACATACCAGGAAACGAGAAACAATCAAAACGATAACCGAGTCACGAGAGATTCTCCAAATAAGGTACGCCGTTGGGTGGATGAGAAAAAAAAATACAATAACAGTGTTGGAAAAAAAAAAAAAAAATGCAAAGGATAAAAAAAGAGAGGTATCTCCGAGAGTGCTGTGTTTTTCGATGGCGGACGGCTCCGGGGGCCCCTCCGTACACGCTATTGGTCGTCGGAGGCGGGGCTATCTGAACTACTGTACCCGCCTTATTTCACGGAGTCGTTCCTCGACCACGTGCTTTCGACTCGCAAAACTTTTCATAATTATTATCTATTGTTTTTTTTTTTTTTTTTTCGTGAATTACATATGTATACTGCATTACAAAAAAATGTTGTGCAAAAATTTTTTAATTTACCATAAATAATAAAATAATCAACACAACTGTACCATTGTTATTTTTATCATTATTTTCTTATTTAATAATGTAATAAATTAAATCTAAACATGTATACACATTGAATTTTGCAAAACGCACTTTAAACCTGAAATAATATTTTTCTCGCACACATTAGTTTTTCAAAATGCAAAAAAAAATACGAAAAACTAATAAGTAGGCATTTTTCTTTTCTTGCAAGCTCACACGTACTTAAAATTGAATGTTGTTCCTCAATGAAAATTATGTCAACAAAATTTCTTTCAAAATCAAAGCAACATCAAACGGATATATACATATACGTGTAAGCTCACACAGCATATTATACTCATGTATATACTGTACGAATAAAAAAAATCGGGATATCGATATACCTGTTCGCATGCTGGTCGACTGTTGACTCAATAAAAACATATAGGTATATATAATATATGTAGAAGGAGGCCGGATATCGATACGAAACGTGTGAACGCGTTTTTCCCTTATATACGAATGGGTAATATGTATATACACAATACAAAATATATAGGTGTGCGACACAATATGCAGTTCGCTTATATATACCTATATATAAGTGTTACGACGGATGGGAGGCCGAGCCGTCGGCGCGCGCGCGCCCACATGAGGGTGGCTTTTGTCATGGGCTCGTGGGAGACGCGCGCCGAGACTCCTTTTTGTGTATTATACCTATAAACGTATACTTATACCCGTTTATTTCGTGCGTTGCGTGTATATACATGTTTACCTTATTACAATGAGGGTTTGTATACGGATACGTATGTATGAATAGCATTTCGAAGGGTTATTTATTATACTTGCTGTGGTACTTTTTTTTTTTTTTTTTTTTTTTTTTTACACGCAAAGGTAGTGATTTCGGGTCCCTTGCCCGCTTCAAACGTACATACCTACCCATAAATTTTATTAACATGCAAACTGCAATTGTACGGTTTGTGCATGCACTTCGCGTCGGGCATGTGCCAGGATGAGTGCCGCAGTCAGCCTGTATTAAAATTCACGTTTTTTGGGGCCCAACGAAATGATTGGCCCATCGTAGAAATCAACGCACGTGATAAACACAATTATATATACTTAATCGTCCGTGCAATGGATATAATATCATTTCTGATGATTAACCATCGAGTGCCCACTCGACTCCCATTGATTGAGATAAAAAACATCTTCGTACACACACACACACGCCCATACCAAAGTACATTTGAATAACATTCGAAGCAGGTATAAGGTAAAATAACGACGTATCGTATGATTTTTCAGTTTTTGCTTACTCTATACAAATACCTTATACATATATACACCTCATGTATACATCATAGGTATACATATTATGTGTAATAATCCTCGACTTGTCGCTAATTGACTCGACTTGTAACTTTTGCCTGCACAAGTGTATAGCCCTCCGTGGAGTATAATATTATTGCATACACATGATACTCCGAGCGGTTACCGGTCACCGGTCGGGCGCCCGCAATTAACAACAACACACGTAGGTAGTTGTATACGCGTGATCAGCCGGAGAAACGCGAGAGACGCACACGAGATGAAAATTAGCCATTAATGTATATACGTATACGCGCCTCGTAGGAGATGAACCACACGCACACGCACGTCGTGCATCGCAAACACAAGCACACAGAAATGCACACACGTAGAGGAATGGGGGTAGTTTGATTGGGCCAATTCGAGGCAATTCCTGGCGATTGCCGGTTTCATTGAGCCCGGCAGTACACACAGTGACAGTATACACACGAGCATCATCATCATCATCATCATCATCATGATCGTCATCAGCAACGGCATCATCAGCGGCAGTACATAGTGCGCGAGCCAAAAGCCATCGGGCCAGCAGTAGTGACCAGATGCCGGCCCGGGGAGGAACATCTCCTCGGTGGTGTGCTCCGACAAGCGGTGATAAGCCGGTGATGCACGGGGTTTGCATGGGCTTGGCAACGCGATACGGGGAGGTGCGCCGGTGCAGGTGTCGGAGATCGGTACGGCTCGATCCGCGCGAACGCGCGACCAAGAGGACGCGAATCAAGTGACCGTCTATACTTACGTATGCTTTTTACCTTGATTTTACAGTGAAACGCCTCCAACCTGTGCTTCCAAGTGTATTATGATTATACGTCAGTGTGGCCAACCATGAAAAACGCGTGTGTGGGTGCCATATATATGTACATACATTGTATATATATAGTATATACAGTTACGGTTTGAGAGCTGGTGTCCCGTGAAATTCGGCTGGTTTCAAAGTCGCGTGTGCCATGTGTAAGAAAATAAGTATGGAGCGAGTAGAGAGAGCCAATGAATTATTGTCGCGTCGAGTGCCATTGTTGCTCCGAACGTTATACCCCAATCGGGCGAGTCGCCACAGCGGATGGTTTCGACGTGAAACGAGCAAAAGGTAATAACGTTCGACATCCGTGGAAATGTGAGGATGAAGTTAATTGTCGATTCCTGGGTGCTCGCTACGCCCCGATCTTTCCAGGGGCATGTCGATACCGATCGAATGACTAAAAATACACACCGTTGTTACCCCAAGTGTAAGATGTGTGCGCACATCGAGGTGAAAAAAAAAAAAATCGGGCATGAATGATTATACATGTGGCAATGCAACCCCTGCCCGTGACGGACAACACGTCGTCGGCACCAGCAGCCCCGAGTAGGCAGTCCCTGGGACGAGGAAGAAGAGTAAAAAAAACTACGGAAAAAAAGAGGCGGGGGAGGGGAGCAGAGAGGCTCCTCGCCCGATTGGCCGGTGGGAGAAGCGCCCCCCCCCCCCCGAGTATACAGAAAAAGATTACGTAAACCCGTGGCACGCTGCGCGCGTATGGGTACATTGTGTGCACACGGTGTCTCTCTATACACCAACTCCCATCGAAGAGGGGCCATCACACGCGCACGTCCCCGAGTTAGTTGTTGCGCGACTCCGGATCCCGTCGCAGTCGCCACCCGATCATCGGACGCGTCAGGTCTGGCCACTCTCCTTGAATCTCCTTTGACCTTTCCTCGTGTGTATACTTACTCCTTCCACGGCGTTGCACCAAAGGAACAATTATTAACGAGCACCCGCGCGCTATCGCACCCCCAACCACCAATTGGCCCCGAGGCTCTTAATAACCGGTGCCCGACAGAGAGAGATACACACACACACACACACACACACATACATACATTATATATACACCAACAAATTGGCACCAATTGGCGCAGATTTCGCTGCCACACAGAACAATCGACGAGGCTGCACGTGTCTCGAGGATCGAGGAGGAGTGTGACTTGCCGATGCTGTGAACCGATTTTTTTTTTTTTTTTTCCTTCAAATTTTCGATCGAGCGCGTGCACTTGTGCGGTGGAACCGGCGGCCGGGGAGACACTGGCACTGGTACTCGCATGACGAAGCCCCCGGTGCTCGAGGATTAAACGGCGAAAATTAATCGGCACTCGGCGGAATATTGGATTAATCGACGAGTCTAATCGAGAACCCGCTCCTACTCCGCCGCTGCACATGTATCGCCAGCCCGCTCCTCGCGACTATTACCCGGGCAAGCTCTAATTAGCCGGGGGGTCGCGTTCATCGGGGGGACACTTTTTTTTTTTTTTTTTTTTTTTTTTTTTTTTTTTTTTTTTTTT
>NW_019379589.1:1071848-1157808 GCF_000648655.2 Copidosoma floridanum
TTTTTTTTTTTTTTTTTTTTTTTTTTTTTTTTTTTTTTTTTTTTGGAGCTTCGAGTATTATCGAGACGACTACAATATGGTTGTGTCCATTTTTACGTATGCGCCATCTCGGGATACCAGTGTACGTTTTTGTGTACAAAGAAGCTTTTTTTTTTTTTTTTTTTATCATCATTTGAAAGTTCCTTTTTTCCCCCAAGTTTCGTAGTGATTGTTAATTACTAAGCATTTGTAACATTCCTTCTTGTTCTGATAAATTAAAGAGCAGTTTGGCTCGCGATTTTACTCCTCTACGTATCCGTAGTCTCGATCTGCATGGATATACCTTCTATTTTTTTTATTCCATGCAAATTTATCCCCTTGACACATTAAATAAAGGTGACAAATCATTTTTATCATCAATATTAATTATTATATGACGTTCCGAATTTTATCTGTCCAATCGTTATTTTGCTATTTTCCCATCAACTGGAGCTCACATTTACTTTCACATGTAAATTTTTTTCTTTTCGGAGCGCTTCGGTAAATATGCTGAAAAATTTTTCTCTTATACACTTACACTTTTTTAATTATGACTGGAAAATATATAAGAGCACGCCCATGCATTGGTCGAGCCTGAAAATTTAAAGCTCAACGAAGCAAAAGACACCTATAATTTTTTTTTTAATATTATCGTCAACGTGAAACAGAAAATGTTTCCTTGATACTATATCATAATGTAATACAACAAAACTTTGTCGATTCAGTGAGCAGCGAGGCGCAGCCGGCGAAAAAGGACTCGAAGAAAAAGACTGAGAACAATGGCATCAAGAAGAAAAAAACCAGGTACGCGTGAATTTCATTGACATTTTATCGTGAAAAAGAAAAAAAAAATATACGTTCGCGCCATTAATTAAAAATAACTAAAAATCGGCACCTGCAAAGTAAGTAACCGAGATCCCCAATTCCATTATATATATATACCAAGCATTTTCTAACTGACCGCAACATTAACGATTCCACATTCCGGACAAAGTTTCAACAACTTTTTTCCCCAATCCGTCGGCACAATCCTCGGTTAACCTTTCCGACTTGAATACGTATATTGATTTTTGTTCTTCCCCAACAACGGGAGGCCCGCTTGTTGCACTCCCGTTATCTGGTAGTCGATTTTTTTGATACTTCCTAATTCCAACGCGATCTTTTCACCGCTCAATTATCCAATGAATTTCCCGCATAAGCGCAGAGCGTCAATCCTCCCCCACCTCTGGCTGACCCGACTAAACGGATATGTTATCTTTTCTCCCCTCGAGCCGATCGTGATGATGATGACGCCGATACACCCACACCTACTATTTAGGTATAGGTACGCGCCATACGGTGTAAAAGTACAAAAATATACATATAGCGCGCGCCATCTGCCCTCTCTGACTTTCTAAAAACCCATCAACATACACCTATACCTACTCTGTTACACCCGCGTGATGCGTTTGAAAAGTGTGCCAAAAGCGAGGGGTGCAAGGGGTGAGAGAGATGAAAGGTATAGGTATTCAACGGGATAAGGGTGATAAGTAGCTCCATAAAAGATACGGGGGTGCGTTGGAAACTTTTTTTTTTTTTCATACCCGGCACGTGGCTACATACGGGGCCATGCTGCTATAAGTGTCTCCTCAACGATATCTGTCGTACGATGCAAATGGGGGCTGGTTCTGGCTAATAGCTTGGAAATGAGTAGAGTTTGGCAGTTGCCGCAGGAAAAAAAAAAAAAAAAAAAAAAAAGTTGATTCTCTTCGTGTTTGCAGAACGACCTTCACTGCGTACCAACTGGAGGAGCTGGAGCGGGCGTTTGAGCGCGCCCCCTACCCGGACGTCTTCGCCCGCGAGGAGCTCGCCCTGAAACTCGCGCTCTCGGAGTCCCGGGTGCAGGTCTGGTTCCAGAACCGCCGCGCCAAGTGGCGCAAGCGCGAGCCGCCCCGCAAAACCGCGGGCTACATGTCGGCCGGCTCGGCGGCCAGTCCCGGCGGCCTTGCGGCCGGCTTCAACAGCCTCAACACCGGCCTCAACCCCTTCGCCGGCTCCGCCGGCACGGCAGCGCCCCCCGACGCCTGGGCCTACTCCCCGGCCTACGACCTCGCGCCCCACCTCAACCTCCTCAGTCCATCCGGCTCGCCGTACTCCACGGGGGCCTTTGGTGGCGCCGGGCCGGCCGGCAGTGCCGGCAACAATGGCTCCGCGGCGGCGGCGGCGGCGGCGGCGGCTGCAGCCTACTCGTACGCCACGATGCTGCCCCAGGCGCACGACGGCTCGTTATTCGCCGCACCGCCGGCGGGTAACGCGATGCGCGTGCACCACCACCACCAGCAGCAGCAGGACTACATGAGCGCCAGTAACAGTCCGCCACCGGGGCCGCCGTCGCAGCAGCAGCCGCCACCGCCAGGGGGACTCGGTGGCAGGCCCGATTACCAGACCATGGTGGCCGCGCACTCGCCACCCACCCACATGTCGGCCCCGGAGGACGAGCACCACGCGGTGAGTGACACCTCGCGCGACATTGCGATGTATGCTTATTCGTACCGGGGTTTCGGCGTGTGTTGGGTACGTCAATTGACATTCCAAGCAACGCCCGAGGGAGCGTTTTTCCCCTGATTGGGTGGGTACCGATGTCGAACAGCCCTAATTGCCCTAGAAACCTGATTCATAGCTGCCAAGTGTTTTTCCGAGCGCGTATCTTTTTCAAGGGTGAAGATATATCATAAAGTTCTGCACCGCATCGTACAAAGACCCTATTTCGAATTCGTCTTTTCACGATTTTGAATGTTTTGAAAGACTCGGATGGACGTTGTACTTGATGATGCGTAGACCGATCTCTAACCGATCGTCCGTGTATTTTATTTGTAGGGTAAACTGGACTACGTGGGATCGCTGAGCCCATCGGACAAGTACGGGCAGCACGAGGCGAACGAGTACTCCCAGCAGCAGCAGCAGCAGGCCCTTCAAGAGCAGCACAAAAACGACTACGTGGGCATGCACTCGCCGACGAGCGCGAGGCAAGGCCTCAAGGAACAACAGACGATCGTGAAAACGGAGCCGGGCAGCCAGCAGCATCAGCAAAACTACGTGCAGCTTCCGCCTTTTCTGAATTGACGCGGACCCTCGTTCTCGAAGGGTTCGGCTCATCTTACCACAGATTCCATCACAGCAACGGCTGACCGTTCGCTTGTATCCTCCGCGTCGTTGTCGCGCTTCTTTGATTCTTTGTACTGTGATGATCGCGATTTGCCGGTGTACGGGTAGAACTTTTTTTTTTTTGTTTTTTGTTTTTTGCTCCAGTATTCGGACACGCTAGTCGCGTCGTGATTATTGGAGCAGGGACTTTCCATCTTATTTTCTTTGTTTTTGCAAGCAACACCGACGCTTCGGACGGAAAATATCGAGGTCTTGAAAAAAAAAAAGAAAGAAAAACAAATTTGAATGTATATCTTGAAAAAAAGGAAATTTTACTGAAAAAAAAGTTTTTTACGGGGTTGAGAGTGAAAAAATGATGTTCTCTGTCTGCGACGTTAATGATTCATGAATATGAATCAAAATAATTTTGTACATAATTTTTTTTTCAACCGATGTCGGCTCGGAATAGTTTATTATGTATAGGCTATAAGTAAATGTGTGCGTGGAAGAGAAACTTTAATGTTTGGTTAAATTTTTCTTTTTTATTTGTCAAAATTGATTCTGCAATCATTTTTTCCGATTTTGTCCAATACCTATGTTTGCGATATTCGCATTTTTTGCTTTTAAGTGTAAAAAAACCATAATTTAGTGTTTAATTGTAGTTAAAAGTTAAGTTTGCGATTTGAGTGGAGATGTCATGTGTAGTATGATTGTCTTTTTGATGAGATTTTTGTCACCAAGTAATATTAAATAAAGGGTAAGGAAAATCATCTTAAGCATCGACTTATGATTTTTAAGCCTAAGGAGGTCAAGTGTCATATTTATATATTTTTTCACGAACGAACTATTTGCCCACGAGAGAAAAATTTACTGTAAAGCTAAAACTAAAGTTGTTTATAACAAAAATTTTTACTACAATTATATATTTAATCAATGTTTTTAAAAATGCGGATGAACAGTATTGCTGTATTTTTCTTGCATGAATGTTAATACAGAATACGATACAGAAAAAAATAAAAAATAAAAACGTGTTAATTAACTATCTAGAAACGTTTCGCTTGTTTTTAGAAGATTTAAATGCAAGCTACAGTTTACAGTTGACGCATAGTTGATGTATTTTTATGTTTTATCTTACGATGTGTATTTTAATTTTGCGTGCCTCAAGATTGTTACTGATGTACATATGCATCATTAAACGAATGTTTTTCAAACTCGTTGATATAATCATTATGTGAAAAATAATCGTATAAATTATGAGAAAAAAAGGTTTTTTCAAAAAAAAAAAAAATAAATAAATAATGAATAAATAAAATAAAAATAAAAAATATCAACAAAAGTGACTTTCTTGATTTTATAACAATTAAAAATTTATTGTATGAAAAATCAATAATTTTAAAAAAATCTGTACAAAAAATAATCTATTTTTCTTCGTTTTCTTCCTCTTGATGAGCCTCTTCTTCGAGACTTTCCGCGTATTTGTCAGGTGTTAAAACGGCATTACCGGTAAAGTGGTTTGCTGAGTCTACTTTATACAAGCACATTGACAGGTTGTGCTGAGGCGACAGATTACTGTATTCTGGATCCTTCAATACCTCTTCTCGTGCAGCTTTTAGATCGGTTCTACAAATGTAGTGTTGGAGTTTTACTATATAGTCAAGTTTATTCTTAAAAACATTTAAATTCTTATTACTTACACACTGTATAAAATTGCATAAATGTGTTTACATATTACATCTTTGGGATACACTTCCTTCAAATAAGATAAAGTTTCATTTATTTGTAACAGTGAAACGCATAGGTGATGCGGATGCCTTTTCAATCCTTTATACAATTCTTCGCTATCTTTATTAAAGTGCAGTTTCAGAAAGCTTGTTATACTAAGCTTCTTCAATTTTCTAGTAGTCACTAGTCTAAAAAAAAGACAAAAAATTATGGTTTTCATCATCTCATTGGCATTTAGTGTCGAATAATAAAGAAGTATTTTTAACTAACTGGTCCAAATAATTGTGAAATGTGGTGAGTGAATGTATGCTTGCATATTTAATGTTTTGTTCTTGAAGGTATTTAATGCGAGGCAAAGAAATCTGATAATCCCTGACCAATAGTAAAAATCTTGGATGTTTCTTGTAAACCAAGGTGAATGGATTTTTCATCAAAGTTTCCATTCTACCCATAAATTCAGTGGAGCTTAGGTTAAAAACTTCAGGGGCACTTTGAATCATCTGTCCTGTGATTCCGTGTTTGTTCATGTACGTTATAAGACTATTAAGTTCACCTATATCATAGTTGATCACTTTAGGGCATCTTGAAATTACTTTATACACATCCAACTCTTTGAAATTATTTTCAAGTGCATTTATGACCTTCAATCCATGATCTGGATGATGCGCTAATAACCAGCCAAAATGTCTCAACACCTGAAAAATTTTTTACAGACAGCAGTACTTGATTATTTATCTTGGCAGTTTGTAAATATTCAATGCTACAAACATTACTTACTAAGACCTTAGACAAGTTATAGTCTTTTTGAATTAATATTAGTAACCTTTGCAACAATCTGAAACTATTGTACACTGTTGGCATAAACTTTTTGGTTGATACTCGTCTGACTTCTTCTGGTGTCAAACCGAGTTCCTCCTTCACGTAATAATTGAAGCACTCGCTATAATACGTTTTCATGGTCATGTTTTCATCCAAATGGTTTAAAGCTTTACAGTCGATTTTTGAACTTTGGGCTGTAGATAAAAGTCTTTCAGCTATATTGACATTAGCAGCCAATCCTAAACTTGCTTTGTACAAAGGGACTGCCAAATACAATTGATTAACAAAGCTAAAATGGACAATAATAGTCATGAGAGCGTAAAAGAGAATACATTGTGATACCAATTTGCAACATACTTCACGATTTGTCCTGTTGTTATTTTCTCCACACCTAATTCTTGTAACAACAGTATTTTTTTTTCAACATTCCACTGTGTTTCATTGAAAACCAATTTGTTACTCTGTATATTACTCATATCAATGTGATACTTCTAAAATACATTTTTTTATCTCAGACTAGTAGTCAATGGCAGAAAACATGAATACCTATAGATATTGAAAGAAGGAATGAATAAAAAAAAAACAGTACCTCCAAGATCGCTTTAATGGCCTTGAAATTTTCTTGACTAGACACTATCCTCATCTGCCTATTCCTTGTATGATTTGAATATTTCTCAAACATTATACTGGTTTTCATTTCCTCAAAATTCGACGCATAATCGTGCATTTTGTATGTCTTGGGTGCCATTTGTACCATAGTGCACATGGAGCACCGGCTCAACGAGAAAAGTTTTAGCATTTTTTTGTTGTTCGTTTTTTTTATTCAGTTTATTTGTCAACGACAACGAGTGCTTGCTCGTATAATCATTACGTTTAAAATTACAAAATGTTGTATGTTTTAGAATTTACACTTTCCACTGCTATATGACAATCTTTTCATACTTTGATGTTTTAATAGAAAAAAGAATTTAACGATAGATTTTTAATGTTTGTTTACAGCAAATTCAGTTGTACACAACGTACACTTTACGTATTGTCTAAGCGTTTGAGGTTAGATTTATAAGTAAATAAATGTCGTCTGCACGTGTATACCTCAACTCTCGCAGCTTTCAAAATTCACCACTCACATGCAAATACATAGAGAATTGGCGCTTGACAAAAGTACACTGTGGTCACTGCGCGGTGTTCTTAAAACCTATCAGCGCCATCTAGCGAGACTGACTCCGAACTTAAATAAAATAGTTACGTAGGTCGTGGTTCGTGGTAACGCCGCATGGTCGGACGGCGCTAGCAGCGGCTGCAGCCAGCAATGCCATCATTTGCCGAAAAAATAATGTAACGGACTGTACTGTACTTAAGTAGATAAAATAGAAACCGTCTGCTTTGCAACAATTGCAACTTGTGTGCGCGCTTTTGTGCACTGAGCAGACTCGTACGTGCGTTTTTGTGCACTCATACTTGTTCTTGTGCGTATACTTATGCGTTTTTATGCAGATGTCGTGACCGGACTTTCGTAAAAAAGTGCTGTGTAAACCAAATAAATAACTGCTCGTACTTGGGTACTTGTCAACTTTCCCGCCAGTAAGCACGCGTACACAGGAGTATCGGCAACGTCGCTCGTGTGTATTTTTTATTGTATAGTCTCTCCCCCCCACACACATAGCGGAAGGCCGTTGTTGTTGTCTGCGAGAGTCTACGTCTATTGGTGCGTTTTGACAACATTGCGCGTAATCGTAAAAAAGGGGCGCGGGCCGCGAGGGGGGTTCAGTACAACATGTTAGTATAGTACGGCAGTAGGAGTGTGCATAAACAGAGCAAAGGCCGCTCTTTCTTCACAAATTAAAAAAAAAAAGTTTTATAATTCGTAGCTCTGTGCAGCGTACATGCGTTAAACATACAATCAACGTATAAAGTAAAAGACGGACAGGACAGAAGAGAAAGAGAAGGTGCAAATGCAAGAGACTGCACCACCAACTGCTGTACATTACGGTGGATGTGCTCGAGAGAGAGAGAGAGAGAGAGCTCGAGCGCCAACAGCAGCCCAATAAGTTGTCCTCGGGAGAGTGAATTATGTTATCAGCATTAACAACGCGTACGAGGGGATATCGTAAGCGAGAACACATAGACAAACATTGCCGGTCGGTTGAGATTGCGGGATAACGTCGACGACGAGATTATGTGATTACTTTACCTTTTTCTCTCCCTTTTTTTTTTTTTTTTGTTTTTATGACGTGCGTCTTCTAAACATACAGGAGAGGAGAGAGCTGGCATCAGCTTCAGCGGTTCAATTCACCGAGTGTTGTGTAAACAATTCAGCGACGATAAGAAGAATAATGTCGCAGTCGATTTTTGACGCGCTGTCCGGTGAGTTTTGTCTTTTTTTTGCTGATGTGTGAAGGCTCCCTTGCGATCGTCGTTGCTCTATTGATGTCGATTTAAGGGGTTTTTTGTTTTGGAGGGAACATGGAGGTGGAATTGCATCTGTGGGTGTGCGTTGTGTGTATGTATATACGTATATATAACTCGCGCGATATATCGGGCATCGAGAAGTTTAGAGTGCATTTGGTGTGTAAGTACTCGCGTTCTGTTTGATTGATTACGAGTTACAAGATAAAAATGTCGATGAGTTTGCATTTGTGTACCTACATTTTCGCATGCAATGTCGTAGTAGTAGTTTTTTTTTATTTTTTTACTTGAAGGTTAGGGTTTAACGTTATTGTAATTGTATGTTTACCACCAAAGGAGTCTCTCTAGACAGCTCGAGCGTGCAGTCCCTTTTGGAGTCTCAGACCTTGATAAATGAAGTTGAGCATTCAGGTATGCATTATTTACATCTTTGTTGGAAGTATTGGTTAACTGCCCAGGTTTTTGTAATGAATAATCTTTTTTTTTCAGCATTCGATCAAGATGAGGAGGATATATTCCAGTGTGGAAAGTGCAAAACACAATTCAACTCTCTGCACATGTTTGTTCTGCACAAGCGAGAGCACACAAGTACAAAGCTTCAAGAGCAGACCGTTGACTTGAGTCAGTATCTGGTCAGCAATGACAGCCCTATTGTTCAGACTGATGACAACTGTCAGGATGCTACCGATTATGATGATTTTGACTCGAGCCATGAGCTTGGTGACTCCATTATTTTACAGGAGAATGATATTTTATTTAGGTAAGTTGTTGTGAAAAGAGTGCCGTTTATTTAAAAATGCAGATGGTATAGTATATGTTCATTAAGTAACAATTTTAACTATCACAGCATGGATGGTGCCAGTTACTTAACTTCCGATTCGAGCTTTAGTGTACCAATAATTTTAAGCACCGATGATCTAGAATCTTTCGACAACACGTCTATTATAGCAGGAACTGATGATAATCTCTTAAATGAAGAAGTCAGTGAGATGCAAGCTTTAGAAAATGACATTAAACATAATCAGAGCTTAGACGACGATAGCAATGGTCAAGAAGCAATAAGTCTAGGTTCCCCAAAGGATGTTAAACCAGCTGAAGACATCAAAAAAGAGAGTCAGTTGGGTCAAATACAGAATTTTAAGGTATTTTTAATTTCGCTGTGTAATCATGGTAGTGTATTTCAAACATTCTGCTGGATCTTGAAAATGTTTTTTTTTTTTTTTAGTACAAGTGCAGCTACTGTCACAAGCAATTTGCCAAAAAGTTTTATTGGCAGCAACATGAAAGATCTCATACAGGCGAAAAGCCATATCAATGTGTAGTCTGTGGTCGTCCCTTTGCTCAAAAGTCCAACGTAAAAAAACACATGTCATCGCATAAAGTATGGCCAGGCACGGCGATTCATTCACTACCACCAGAAGTATGCAAATTTCCTGTTTGTACATATTTATTTCATGGCCCAAATTTTTAATCAATTATAATTTCCTATCGTAGGCACCGGTCGACGGCAGCATCGAGCGTTCATACCATTGCCAATTTTGTAAAGAGATCTTCGATTCATACAAGGCGCTCAAAAATCATCTGATCGTTTCACACCTCACTCTCAAAGTATACAAATGCGTTCAATACGGCTGTGGCTCCATGTTTGCCGAATTAGACGACTTCCTTGAGCACACTCGCAGCCACAAGCGTTCCGAGTACCGCTGTCACGTGTGTGGTGACACTTTTAACACTTTGTCTGATCTCGGCCTCCACCAATACACGCACTCCGTCCAAAAGCAAAAAACCACTGAGAAGTAAGTCTTATTATATCCATAAGCGACTGCATTGAATCTTTGAACTTATTTTTTGTAATATTCTAAAAATGGATTGACAGGTACTATTGTTGCTCGGTGTGTAAATCATCCTTTTCCAATCTTGAAGCGCTACAGCATCACACAGAGACGACGACCCATGATTACGGGTGTCCCCATTGCGGCAAGAGTTTCTTGATCGAGAGGTTTTTACGTCGGCATCTTAAAACTCATACGTCTTTTGCACGCTTTGCTTGTGAGGACTGTGGCAAAGCTTTTAAAACTGAGCAATACCTTGCCAATCACAAACTTATTCATAGTGACGAGACGCCCTTCCACTGCCCAGTAAGTTTTAAAATGGTAAATACGATTTCGTTGATTTTTCACAATAAACACAATCCAACGTGTCTACAGCATTGTCCAGCACGTTTTAAGCGGAAAGACCGACTAGGTCGGCACATGCTCATCCACGATCTAAGCAAACGGCTCAAGTGTCCGTTCCGCTCCTATCTTGGGTGCATGAGCGAGTTCTCAAGACCGGACAAACTCAAGCGCCATTTGCTCACCCACAATAACGTTAAGCGATTTAGTTGTAACATATGCAACCGGCACTTTCACCGAGCTCAGGCGCTCAAGCATCACGAGATCAACAAGCACAGTCTGAAATGTGACGTGTGCTCGCATGTAAGTTGATTTGTAACACAATACAACATCGCGGAAGCACAATGTCTTATATGTTCTTATTTACGAGAGCAAAAAATTAACTTTGTGTTGCAGATATTTAGATCTAAAGAGCAACTTGTGAGTCATAATTGCGAGCAGTCCAGTGAACTGAGGAAGCACACAAGTTCTCAGCTACCAAAGAAAGCCTCTGGTACCTTCAAACCGCGAAGACCAACTCCAAAAAGACAACTTTCTTCTAAAACTAGTTCTACTACATCAAGTCCTTGTGATAAAGAGAAGATCAAGGCTGAGGATGTACAAATGCAGGTATGTTGGTTAAATGATTGTAAATTCAACATACATGCCTTGTTTCATTCGATTAATTGTGAAAATGTGTTATAGAACATTGTTACGGTGGAGACTTTAATAGTCAATCATCAAGAAAACGATTTTGATGCAAAGATAGAAAATTTGGATCTTGATCTCGATCTCAGCAGTGAGATTCCATTAAGAATAGATCCTCTGAGAATTGATCCTCTAAGGAGTGATTAAACAAATTATAATTAAGAATTTCGTTTTCCAAGGATATTAAGGGAAAACACGAAATTGAAACGATTTTTAGATAATGTGACTGTCTTGAGCAGACGATAAAACTTGCATTTTTTTAAGAACTGTAGCATTACGGTATTTTGTAGTTTACGTATCTGTGATAATTGTATTATAAAATTTAACTGTATAAGTAACTTATACATTTTTGTGTGTGTACTTTTAGAATTTATTATAATGAACTTAAATGGATGAAGTAATAAATCAGCAATTTTTTCATTTGTAAATTTTATTTCCTTCTAATTCAAATTACCATTCAACTTATTGCAGATTCCGTTATATTTTTTATATATATGCATAATCAACATTTAAGAAAACCTTGGTTTTCGAACCTCAGAATTTCACAATTTTGACAACAGAAAAGAATAGGTAGAATTAAATTTAATCACAAACACATAGTTCTTCATATCACGTTTGGCTTTTAGTTACATTCAATTAGTAGAGACAAAAACAAAGAAGTTCACTAGCGTTAAGCTCGTAATGGTATAACACAATAACTACGAGCACATTCTTGTCATGACAATTCACAGCTATTTCGATTAAAATTTTTGAGATTATTGGATGACGCTCATTGTATTGCAAATATGGTTTTCAAAAATTTTTCATTACAGTAGTTTAGAATAAATTTTTCAAAGATTGTATTTACCTTTGCAAGGTCTATCCTTAAAATATGTAATGTTTTTCTTTATCTTAATCTATTCATAACAATAACAATTACAGCATTTGAAATTTCTTGAAAACTTACGTTTCAAAAAGATTTCTGTTTAAAAACTTTTTAATGTCTTACGTAATTTTAGAACGAATTCTTGGTGGACGATTCCTAAGGCAATTACTGACGAATTGCGCTTCGATTTACAATTAAATTTTTTTGTATACATCTTGCTGACCACTTAAAATTATCAGATATTCATCATATACACAGCAGTTGATTCTCGAACGTCACCCTTTACAACGAACACCATCTATTTATTGTAATTTTTTTTTTTTTTTTTCAAAAAGTTATCTAAACCTATTTATAAACTATTTTGCAAGTTTACTAAAGTACAAGTGTTAAGTTGCAGAGAGATTCAACCATTCGCCAAGTGCTTCTAATAACTACATTTTTTTTGTATTCAGATAATTTACTGTTTTCTACATCTTGCTCAACAGTGAGATAAATTTTCATAGAAAATATTAATTTTCTTAAAAATTAACAACATTTTTCAGTCAACAGAACGGTGCATCATATAAATTCTGTAAATAAATGCTTGATAAATATGTATGTAGGAAAGTATCAGATGGTTTAGTCTAGATTTTCCCCTTAAAGTTATCTAAGTTCACGTAAAAAAATTACCAAATTAACTTTTCAAGTCTTTAAAAGCTATCTATCAGACTATGCTATCTGAATACATCGTAGTGCAATCACAATTATGAATTTAATTAAACTACTTTCACATTCATGAAAAAGTGACGATTCTTTTTATTAATTGATAAAATAAAAAGGACAAAGACTGCCCATCCAAGTAATCACTTCACTGGACGAAATAAGAAAGCCATTTAGTAAACATTATCAAATGTTTCATTCTATACAAGACATACAGCTAAAAAAAAAAAGATAACTGTTACTATTCCATTAGATTAATTTCAGCTTGAATAATGCATTTGGAATGATTGTTTTTTTTTCTTAACTGGCACGTAACAGTGTTTACACTACTCTGCATAAACGTAGTTGGCACATTTGAGACCTCCTTTCAATAGGCGTTGCTTGATAAAATATTTACGTCATTAAATTATAGATTTCATGTCTTAACAGTACTTTCAATTGTTTGTTCTTTTATTTTTCAATAATGTATCGCCACTTTTTTCTGATGAGGTTTTTTTTTCTTCAAAATTTCTGCAACATTTTTACAAAAAACAATCATGTTTTGGAATAGTGATCCCATCTTGATGTCACCTAGTGCTTTCTAAGTTTTTATACTTCCCCTTCTCATTTATAGGTATTCTATAACTTTGACTGCCATTTTTTCCCTTAACATAAACTACCTTGTATGGAGATAACATACTTACAATCTAAAATCCTAGCTTTTTACATTAATTCATGTGTACACTCTTGGATAAAAATACCAAATTTTGGTAAAACATAACACTCATCAGTAATATATCCCTATTGCCTATTTTTTCCAATTATACCAAGTATACACATGTGATTCTAGGTATGTAGGGTGCTCTGTACAAAGGCACCTCTTGCTTATCTGAAGGAAAATCACATTGCATATGTACAAAATGCATATACATGGCGACCTTACAAATTTTTTCGACTGCATTTGACCATTGCTCAGTAGTGAGAAAGAAAAATAATTAATAGTATGACAAATTTAATATTTCACTGCCTTTGGTGTAGGAAAGGAGATTTTCCGTCACTTTGCTTGTGTTTCGGAAAATTTGATTTTGCAATGACGATTACACATACACATAATGTACATTACGACCTTTTACACGAAAAAATTTAATGGAAAGTTCATTGATGATTTAGTAGATCTTTTTATTCAGTCTCCAAGCAAGTCAAGCTTATTGTTTTTTACAATAACCATTGTAACTCGTGTACCAGAAAAGGTACCCCGAATTCGGGTAACACATCAGACATATTACTTTCATTTGATTTACATTTTTTTCACAATTTGACAGCAAAGACTAGGTTTTCCCTGAACGAGACCCTTCACAAATGTTTTAAAAACTATTTTAACGCATACTAAATATTGTCCAAAATAATCTAGATTAAAAAATTTATTCAAGTTATTATACATGAATTTCTCGATAAAGACAATTTGTTCAAAATGACTGTAAATTGTTCTTACAAAAATGAGTTTTGTAATCTCGTGTGATTGATTTAAACTTGAGATCACTATTAGTGCTGATAAATCGTACTCCCCAACTTTATATGTATTTTTTTTTGTTTCTCTCCCTCTTGTGGACTCAAACCCGTTTGTAATATTTAAATGCACCTAAATTTATATCAAAATTTTAAAGGCAAAGGTTTAGACATCATACATGTCAGTGTTAGGTAAAATAAATTTTTCATCGCTCGAAAATACGTCTATTGCTCCTAAAAATTTTATTCTACCTAAAACACTAAATTTTCTAGAAATATTTGTTTGTGTTACAAATAACGTTGGCAGACTTTACTGGATTTTCTGTCTTTAAAAAAATGCGTACATAAACCATAAAGTTTGCATTTTTGTCATTACAAAACATGTTACGATATACTTCAATTGTCTGGAAAACGTTACGGGAAGATGAATTTAAACAATTTTATTTCCTTTATTGTGTATAGTTGAAATATAAATTTAGTTTTTTTTTTTTTTTTTTCATAAAACTTCCCATTTACTACCACTGTAATGTTTGATTCTAAAAAATGTATTCAATACGTCAAATTGCCAATTATAATGAAAGCAATTTTTTGACAACATTTGTTGAAATATCACTTTCATGGAAAAACTTTGCATTACGAAAATTTCGTAGTCACTAGCGGAGGAAGTAAAAGAAAACCAAATCATCCATCAACAATGAAAGTGATCAATGGTTGTACTATTTTACTTCGAGAAGAGAACTAAAACGTTCACTTGTAGACCTCAAAAAATAACAGAAACAAAATAAAACAACCTAGTTACCTAAACAGTTAAGACATATTTTTTCGCATTCACGCTTATGTACAATTTCTCTCCTTAAACTTACGAAGAAAATTATTATAATTATTATTTTTATTAACGAACATTTTTCATGGCATTGCGTGCTCTTCAAAATTATGTTTGTTTAGTTTTGACGCGACTAGAAGGTACGACCTTTAGCCTCTGGTACTGATATAACCATCTGGTTCCTTAAAGGGTCTTTTTGCTGTCTTCGGCTTCAGCTTCGACTGCCATGACATCTTCAGCCACGATTCCTGTAACAGACAAATTTTTTTTTATTTTCTTGCTTACGTACTTAACGTAGGATTTTGTTAAAAATTATATAATTATTTATCTCATAGGGACACACAATTAATAATGTGATAAAAAATTAATAAAAACCCGCTGTTCTCGAATACGATTACAACTATTAGCACAAAAAAAAAAAAATTTTCCTAGCAAACAAAAAAAAAGGAGGATTTTTAGTATCATATCCTACCTGCCGAAGTGGAATCTGGGCGATTCTTCTCTGGTTGTCCAGATTGGTTTTTCTTATCCGTCTGAAAGTAACGTGCAAAATACAGAAAAGAACCACCATATTATAATAGTCAATCTTCTCTTGTTAGTTACACAAAGAAAATTCAAAAAAACATTTAGTACGTTGAAATGAACGTTGTGCAGAATAGATTTTTTTTTTTCAAACTTAAAGTCATGAATAATGAACCAATGATCTCATGATTGAATTCTCAAAAAGAGAACCACACAATCGCCTCTGAATGAAAAATAAACGAAAAACACTTTTTAAAATCCAAACCAAACTAGTAATAAGTTGCTTTCTTTTCAAAAAACAAATCTATTCTGCTTAGGAACTTTTGATAAACAACCGCAGCCGTACCGCAAAGTACTGATGCCACAAAACACAGCCGTAGACACACATTACAGAGACTAGAGACTGGCACAGGAGCCAGAGAGTTATATTGAGGGCCTGCGTCCTCTCGAACAGTTCGGCGCCGTGTCTGATGCAGAGCAACGCCTCCGTTACCATTATCGCTCCATACACCCAACATTGCGTTCCCACTCGACTGCACGATGGATCAGTCACGTACAAATAATATTGCCTGAAACACCCATGCACAATCGATTTTTATTTTTAGCACTGCAGTAAAAGAACGAAGAACTTTTTTTCTAAACGCCATTATATATTTCCGAGTTCTTTTTTTTTTCTTCAAGCCAGTGCATTTATACAACTGCAGGTATTTCGTTTTTATTGTAGCGTTCGATACTTGAATATATAGAGTGAATATTTTATCTGGCTAAAAAATACTTGGGTAACGATTGTTCAAAGAGTTCGCACATCAATTAAGCGAAGTATGTTATGTCGTTGTAAAATGTAAATTTAGTAAATATTGATTTTTAAAACATTACGTTAAGATTCGTCTTCACAGAAAATTGAGTAAAAAATTTAGCAAAATTTAGCATTGCTTCCAATATCCTGACCCTCGAAATTCAGCCAAATGAGAAAAGATAACAATCAATTAGAAAAAGTTGCACACCTGACGGACGGGGCGACAATGACTCCAATCAAGCATAGTCTTGACACAACGAACGGATGTGAGGGCGGAAACTCGTAGACGTGTTTCAAAAAGAACGTATTCAACTCGGACACCTGCCAGAATATAACCAGCTGACAGAGAGCCACGAATCTCATGTGAGTACAGGTGGGATCCAGCCACCTGACCGACGTCCAGCTACCGGGTGTGAACTGCATGACGACCCTCTTTAACTTTCCTGTCGTGCTCTCGATGTCGCGAATGCTGACCCATTTGTACTCCCTCATCTCGAGCATCTGGCATATCTTAAGGCCCACCCAGATACCCAGGCCGTTGCAGACTAGCACGTCGAGAACGATGGCGTCCCACCAGCATTCGGCAAAGTTCGGCAGCAGATGAGCGAACGCGATCTCCGTTACCTCCCACATGACGCTTATGGCCCAGAGAATGCCGAGGTGACGAATAAGGATAGCCTTGAATGTCCAGCCAAGAAAGTGAGCCAGCGCAAAAACGTCCAAGTGGTTCCAGAGCTTCTCGACGTTGATGTCGGAACAATTGACGCCGTACTCCTTGTCCATGTCGATATGGAACGAGTGGAGGCTTGGATCGATCCAGACGAAGATTTTTCTCACAGTTTCGTAATTTTGGAACAGCATGAACAGCAGAAATATCTCGTACAGAATGCTACAGCCGAATACTATTCGCCATAGTGCAGGATGAGGTCGCGTGAATGGTCCGTTTGGGAATGTCAGTATTGAGATTATCATGAAAAAGAAGACGACGCACAGAACGCCCGCCCTCAGGTTATCCTCCACGTTGGAACAGTCTCTGTTGGGGAGAAAAAAGAAAAATTAAGTTCACCATTCCAATGACAAGATAACATCAATATATTTTTAACAGCAACCAACCGGCGGTTTGAGTTTTACCATTTTCTGAATCATCTACTTGATAGTTTAATTATAACAATGATCCACATTTATGACAATTTACACTCATTGCTCAATTAGAAACAAAGAAAAGTTTTATTTTTCGTAAATTATTGGAAATTATTTAATTAATCAAATAATCGAACAGGGACAATTTGTTTTGTACGTTGAGTGAATAAAAATAATGTATGTATGGTATTATGCAACTGTAAGAATGGCACGGAGATAAACTCAATGACCTGCTACAGCCCATCAATCATTTAGGAAAAGTTGAAAAAGTGTGCCGCTTTTTTAAATATAGCCCATACCCTCAATGTTAAGATCAGCACACTTGGCACCCAACTTGCATTGCATACCTGACAAAGGCAAAGTAGACAATTGCCACTATCATGATCACCAGCAGAGTGATGGTGTGTGGCTTGTAGAAGAACTCAATGGATATGTCTTCCACTGGCCTTTCATTGATATTTGGAAAACTATCTGTTCCAGACCGTAATCTGTGCCCATCGCTACTGTAGCCATCTTCCCCTGGGTTTATCTCCTCACAATGGGAACAGGCTGACTTTCTACACTTGGGATGCTCTTCGTTTTCACTCGTCATTTTTCTGGATTTCTGGTCTTGCTTTAATTAAAAAAAAGCATATGATCAGGGTAGTTTAAACTTGAACACGAGAATTCATCACTACTTAACGTGAATTACAATATTCATTCATTCTGTTATGCCAGTCTAAAGACTTGCAAGTACTTAATAAATATGTAAACAAACGTAAATTACAAACAAGCTAGAAAAATTAAAACAAAACTAATGCAGTTTAAAACTACAATAATAATAAAAAAATCCACTACGATGGAAGTAAAAAGTATTAATGCGTAACCAACATTTAAGCAAATCAATAATGTACTTAGAAGGGTTTTTCACCAAGCAATTAACTCGACAATGCACTAGTATACATTCAAATTAGGGAGAAGAAAAAAAAAAAAAATCAATACTTATACTCGGGGAGAAAGCATTAATTACAGCGGACAAAGGCTCACCTCGTGCATCAAAAAAATCTCCAGGTCCTCGCTGTCGTCGTCGTGGTATATAATATCTCTTTTGCTTACAAGCAAAAGCAACAATACGAACGTCGGCACATTTCACGCTAAGTATAATAATTTGATTAATATAACACGCTAGCTACAATAAGTAAGTACAACGTGTGTGTGTTTTTTGTATACGTGCATAACTCTCGGCTTTTGCGCGCTAAAAGACAATGCAATATTGCAATGCATCCACGCGGTGGACCGTGGACGGAGAGAAGTATATTTGTAATGATTAATGATGATATAATATAACAGATTGGAGGTGTGCTTTTGCGCAAAGCAAACACGCATCCGAACCGATCAGCCAATGGCGAACGAGAGAGTTACGGAGCAATCGATCATTGGCTGAATTTCAATTTACATCCAACCAATTACCAATCGGTCGTGAAAATCCACCTTTAGACTTTTTTTTTTATATCGTTACATGTAAACCAACGAGGCGATCATTTTGTGGATTCACTTTTTTGGGGAAGACTTTTGCAACATACCTACAATTTCAATTTCACGTGATTGCCTATAGGTAAATAAGGTAACCCTCTATTTCAATAGTGAGTACTTGAACACAGAATTGAGAAATATAATTTACTTGAAAAAGTCCCTTAATTAATTAACTTTTGAGATTAATTTTTTTTTTCTTTAAGATCTATTCGAGCTACTTTGTATTTGTTTCTCCTCGACATGGTGTTACTTAAATGATGTTTTTCTAAATTATTGTAGAAATATTAACGTTTGATATTTACATTTTCGAGGTCATAGACTTTTCCACGCAGACATCGACGTGTGATTTTCTAAAACGAAAATGAAAGAAGACAATCGGACACTTTGGAGAGACGGATATGTTCGAGAGGAATACTTGTAAAAGCCTACGCATTTAGGAGCAATAAAGTTGTACACAATGCCGTACTCGCACGTGTGTGAATCAGCGCTTTTTGTTCACGGGAACTCGTTCGAAAACTAAAGAATCTGCATGAGCTTTACCGTTACGATAAAACGGACCTCCTCAGTATCGTGATGTGTTTACCTGCAAGTTTGGTGACATTCTTGGAAATAATATATTTGAGGAGTTGTTTTAAAAAAACAAGAGTGTGTGATATTACATTTTTTTTTCGTTCAATAACAATCGATGAGCCGATCAAGCTGTGCATGGAGCGCTATTGTCTGGTTTATCAAGAGCTTCCTTGAGAAGACAAAAGCTTTTATTTAGCTTTTGGTGCGATCGATCCTCAGATCTTGGGACAAAGCGGGTGACGCATTTCGTGCAGAGTTCCGTATATTTACGTGTTGCTCACTTTAAGCGCAATCAATCGGTCATTGGAATCAATTTTTCTGGTTGATAACGATTTCTTTTTTTTTTTTTTTTTTTGTCAAATTATACACATGACTTGCAGCCAAGATGTAATTACCTTATCGTTGAATGTGCAAGGATATTAAAAAATCGCCGAAACTACTTATTCATGTATTCCACAGATTCATGAATCTTCAAAAAATATACCGATTTTCCATATGTACATAGTCAAGGAAAAGTAAAACATTTGCATATTTGCGGTAAAATTCACAATAAAATTTGTTAACAGTGGCTGAAAACACAGCTATTTACACAGTACATGATACTACGTGCTTTTATGTATTATGTGCGTACGTTTAAGAATAAATTTTGTGGATCAATGACAATTTCACGATAATTTTACTTGAAAATGGCTCCCTTATACATATAACTTATAACTGATGAAATGTATTTGCCAATCCACAAAAATACAATTGCCTAAGCTTTCTCTAACTCAAATGATCATCATCCTATCACCATTAATATAAACCAATCGATTCTCGAGTTTTGCGCTAACAATTTTTAAAAAACGCAAAAAAAAAAAAATTTAATCTTCCTTCGTAAACAGTTGAATTTTTAAGTGTGACGGCCACCCTCGCGTAACGATTGGGGGACATTTGGGACCATATGATTGGGACGAACGCACCGCGATCTTCCCGAAAATAGAATTGCACGAAAAAAGGGGGAGTAGGGTGTCGAGTTTACAGGGGAGGGGGGAGCAACCAGTTGTTGCTGATGATAGCGCGCAGACCGGCACGACGGCTACCACATCAGGCAATGCAATTCATGCAAGTCTTTTCCTTTGTACATAAAAATGGGGAGCAAGTCGCGGGGAGAGAGCGCGAAAGAGACCGAAGCAGAGAGAGAGAGGACACGTATATACAGTTATACACCATTATATATATAGGTAAACGCACGAACATAAAAACGTGTAACAGTGTATATGGGGTATAAGCCACAGGCTCCCGGAGCGCACGTATGTACCTATATAAGTATACTCGCTCGCAAGCGCTCGGTAGAGTCGGCAGTTCGAGTCGCTGGGGAACGCGCAAAACTCTCTGCTGCAGTGTTTTCACGCTCTTCGTCCGATTTATTTATTTATTTATTAATTTTTTTTTTTTCTCCATCCGATAAATTGCATTAAAGTACCCACGTACGTGCTAAGCCCTTGGATTTGAAGTAATATATTCCAAGCAGTTGGTTTCCAGAGGAATTGGAGTGTGGATAAAAAACAAAAAAGTCCGCTCTGCTGTTTTGAAGAAGATCCTTTGAAAAGGTACGTTGGTGTGTTATTTTTTTTTTATACGTGCATTAATTTAGTTGTGGACCGTTAAGTAACAAGTAAAATTGATCGAGTTGAGCATATACTTAATTGCCTGTACGACTCCAAAAGGTTTTGGACAGGGGTACACGCGTATATATACGTATATAAAGTAAAGGGAATGGGGCCGAGGGCAGACAAAGGGACTCGACAGACTGTACGTGCATGTATATATATTTATACATTATAATGTGTACTTTGTACTTCTCTTGCTTGTGTATATAAAACGGTATGAATATATACCTCGTTTAAATAACTCCCTCTCCCCCATTTTTTTTTAAATATCGGTGTTCCACGGTGGTTTTTAAAAATTTCAAACGAATTTTAAATCCGAACAGTTTTTATTGGCGGTTGCAGGATGATGCTCCGGCTTTTGTTTTGATTGCGAACACCGAGACGCCGACTGCGTATAAATAAGCTATAGCGACTTTTGGCCGGACGAGACAGGTTAAAAAAGTTTTTTTTTTTTTTTTTTTTTTTTACAAGATAAGTGAGAGCTGAGATTCCGAGGAATATAGTGCGTTACTATATAGAGGTCTTGTGCTTTTTTTTAAATTAGTTTTTATATCGTACAGTGTTTGAGTGACCTTTTCCTTTTCGGAGCAAAGCTGCGCATCACTTGCGTGTATAGCTATTATTTACTTTTGTGTGTACAAACATATACAACATTGTACTTATCGGTAGGTTTTCTGCTGTCGTTGCTGAGGTTAACGCGTTACGCTGATAAAAATACCTACTAACCGTTGTTTATCGAAGGTACGCTTTTTTAATTAACTACCACCAATATTTGACGATTTTTCTAAATATATTATACTATTATTTTCGTGTTTTAAAAGATAATTACATGAATAAGTATCCTATGTTTGTCGTGTGGTTATTCAATTTAGAAAAAAAAAAAAAAAAATGTTTTTACTCGTATACGTATAAGACTAATATTACTTGAAAATCGAAAGGGGCATTGAACTTTTTGTTATTAAATACGTACGTCAGTGCAAATGAGTCCTTGTTTTGATTATGACTCCTCGAGTGTGCGTGTTCATGTCGACTTTATACCTGTTTCCACTCGATGCTGTCAGATTTTCTAGAACACCCTTACAAATGCATCAAAAAAAGACATTCAAAGATATTTCAATTTACAAAGTCACACAACCTCGACTTCTCAGTAAAAACACAATTGCTAACGGTCCATCCGCACCTTTGTTTTGCAGTCACAAAAGCGAGCATGGCAACTGCAACGGAAACACCGATCGTGAATGAGGGTAAGTAATTTCACGAGTCATAGAATCGTTAAACGTCGTCGATTACTCCTATTTGTTTTTTTTTTTTTTTGGGTTGCAACCCGAAACCGGCGCTTACCTCTAGAACATTAGATACGCTCGCTTTGGCAGAGCGTTTATTTCATGTGACTTTATTTTTTATCATTATTATTTTTATTTTATTTTTTTTCATTGGAAAAGTTCCATCGTTGTACCGATGCAGGAATAAAGACGTCCAAAGCCGGCAATGCCATTGAGTAATCAACGCTGTCTTTTCATAATAGTAAAATCTCATTTATTTCAACATTTGCTACTTGCATTATTTACTTTTTGCATATGACTATGACTTTGTGGTATTTTCATAATTTATGGAACGCACAATATAACATGCACATCTAAATTCCGATTTACACAAGATCTCATATCCTGCAAGGAATAGATGATACCTTTAGCTTTGTCTGGTAGAAAAAAAAAGTCCAACAGGGTATTTTTTTAATTTTCGGCCCAAAAAGGATATGCTGATGAAAACTAGTTGCACAAGGGAATCCAAGTCTTTTTCTACGATACTTTTGATCCATATTTTAATCAGTTTTGAATTTTGACTCAATAATAAGCTCTGGGCTACTGATGTTGTGTTGAGCGATTTGGGTTTTATTTTTCAAACCTACATTGTTATTTAACCACTTTTATTTACGTGTATTATATAGTAAAGGGCGCCCAGCGGATCATTAAAACTTAGCGTAAAGTAGATCAGTGACTGTTGAAGACATGATTCGTTAGGAGAACCCACCTTATAGAGATGATAAATAACCAACTGCCACATTGTCATCTGAAAAAAGGTAAGTATTGAAAATTTATGGACTCGCGTGCCTTCACGCGTTGCACCATCTCATCATAGTACTAAATGCGTTGTAGAACGGGTAACCGAATGGTTGTGTGTGTGTGTTTTTTTTTTTTTTTTTTTTTTAAATCAATAACGCCAGATCGAACGTGCGAGCTAACCATCTCATGCAAACCAAATGAGCCCGTCCCACTCGAGAGGAGAGCGACACGTTAAACAAAAACTTTCAAACAACGCGAAAAAAGGTCGCTCCAAGTGAGGTGCATCTATGGCCCGTATAAGTAAGAGATTTCGAAAAATCGTTTCCCACGAGCGTCAACGGCACGGCATACCTACGTATAATATACACATGCACACAAATGTGTAGGTATACATGTAAAATAATAGTGTCGCGCACGAAAAATCGTGACGCGCTACAATATATACCTGCAGCGTCTGTATGGCACGCGTCCCTTTCATTATCTATATCTATGCAGCAGAGAAAAGAGAGCTTTTGTGTACCCACTAAAGAGGAAAAAACCTCTCTATTTTTTTGGGGTAAAGCGTAAGTACGTAGAGTACGGAGCATGACCTACTCGATTTTCAAAATAAGTACACTTTTGTACACTCACGTTGAGAAGCATATTATTTGCAAAGAGACGCTTAGCTGCGAGAGGCCCTTTTTCCCGGGAAGTAAAGAGCGCGTGGGGTAACCTGATTATACAATATATACTCGAGAGGTATATCTCTCTGTTCGCTGCATCGCGACGCGAGAAGGTGAAAATTCACTCGCTTTCCTTTGGGTGTACCATAATACACTGGTTTTTGTTTACTTTTCTTTTTTTTTTTTCTCCGTCTCTATCAAACGGGTCGGAAGAATGAAGACGAGCCGAACAAAAAAAAAAAAAAAAAAAAAAACGGGGCACACGGGGGGAACACTCGGTTAATCCGCGAGGGGGGACAAACAATTTTGGTCGCTACGGAGAAAACTTGACGCTTGTACTTGTACCTGATGGGTACAGACGTTTTCTTTTTCGGTCTTTTTTTTCCCGTTGGCGCTTCTGGCACGGGGAAAGTGAATTTTCACTATGAGCTGTATATGATTCCACAACATGAAAGAAAGAAAAAACCGTCACTTGGGGTGAAGAAACGTATTTCATTTATAATTAAGGACAGTTATACATGCCAAATGACGATTGAGTATGGAAAATTGGTTCTCGCAATTGATAAAACATAAAAAAAAATGAATAAAATACCCTTTGACCTGTTTTGGCCGCGTATAATCATGTACTCCTTGTAAACCAATTTTGTAATATACTACCCGAGCAAGTAATTTTTTAAATGTATTTTTTGCAATTGCAAAGCTTCCTATACTTATACGGTTAAGAAAACCCCACTCGGGTAGATCGAATTTCACACGGGACATCTTTCAACGAGATACACACGCGCTCGCCCAAAGCGCCACTAAATTTCATTTCGAAATCAAACGAACGAGTACATACACCTAATTGACCAGCAAATCCGAGCAATAAAACTGGTCAGCTCTGCGCCAAACAAGCAACCATTTAGCCTTGAAAGCCTCTCGAACAAGCGGCTTTTTTGCTTGGCCATACCGTATAACCTGCTCGTTTTCGTCCACCGCAGGTATACACATTCAACCACAACGAAGCCACCTTACAAACCACTAATCAGCTGCCGTCCCATCCTTACGTGCCTGACCATCGCAGGAAATTTCTCTCTGTCTCCCCGTAACTTCCAGTTTGTACGTATGTTATACACATGCGAGTGACTTTTTAGCTTTTCTCGATTGATGGCTATCAGCAGTACCGTCTCCCCCGTATCCCCCTGTACCAGGTATATTTCTCTTTCTGTCCACGCGGTCGCGAGATCAACTTTTTTTTTTACTCAAGGGAAAGTTTGAAAACAAATTCCACCGCTGCGGAATCTTCTGTCGTTGGAATCTTGGTGAATTGAGCCATTGTACCTGGTCGATGATGGTAACGTTTTTGCGGATGATCGCCTACCATATGCCTTAAAAGTTATTGTTAAAGGATACAAACGGTCTTGATATGCACCGCGGGTTTTTTTCCGTATGCGTATATCTTTGCTAAAAGATTGGAGCTTTAAAAGTTTTTAATCGCCCGAGGTTCAATGGTTTTGTGCTCCCTTTGCTCATTTGGTGTCGGTAGCTGACATTCAGCACATACGATCTTTTGGGGATAATAATATATATGCTCGTACCGATAAAGTTGTAAAGTTTTTTTTTTTTTGTTTTCCTTGAATTTTTTTACGAAACGGGTAATTTTGGCGACAGTTGAAGCTAATAGAAAATGTGTTTTTCAAATATTATTGCTAAAAAAAAAAATGGATTTGTCTACTTCATCCCCCCTGATGTAATCGGAACAAAAGAAATATGTGTTCCCAATTGTTTTTTTTTTTTTTTGAACGACACCATGAACTCTGATTTATATTTTATGAAATCATCGCGATGCGTGGTGAAAAAAAAAAAAAAAATTAAAATTAAAACGAATAAAGCTCCCTCTTGTACACTGATGAAATCACCCTATGGCAAAGTTGGAAGCGCGAATGAATCACGTCGCTTTTAACGACAAAAGCAATTTCTGCCATGTACTCCCCGGTCTCGTCTGGATTGTGAATATGCATGACGTTGAAGTTGTGCTCGGATAATGGCGAGGTGGACAACCAAAAAAAAAGAAAAACTTACGACTCGACGAATCAAACGGAAATTGCGAAATTGAGAAGGAATAATAACGTTCATATTTTTTTTCCTTTTTTAACTTTGGGGGACTGTACATGCGTGATTTCAACTCTTGGGGAGCTTGTTTCGTACATGATTATTTGAAAAACGTAACTATTGTACTTCGAAAACAATGTATACGTTAAACGTGTTATCTTGAAAAAAAAAAAAGAAAAAGAAAAAAAAGATTCTTGATAGTTCTCAATGAAAAACGGAAGACGTAAAAATGCGGCACCCCCTTCGAAAATAAAAGATCGATTCTCAAAAGCTTCGGTGAAAAAAATCGAAAACGATCTCCTCCCCGATTGTGCATCTATATATATATATACAATGCACCCACGAGGGAGGGGTGGATGAGATAAAATATAGCGACTCGCGCCGGCACGTATCGAGCGACGACGACGATGACGCCGGGCGCCGCGGCGCCACCACCACCACCACCTATAGCCGTGACCGTGCCACCCCGTATGTGTTCCTCCTTCGTGCTTGCGAGCTTTTCTCCACACCGCCGAACCCTCAGTCGCCCGTCAGCCACCGCCCAGAACCAATACTCAAAGTATCCCTTTTCTTCTTCTATCCTCTCTGTATTTTATACCGCTACTCGGTTCATCCGGTTAGCTTGCTTCGTTTGGAAAACAAAAACAAAAAAATTATTCCTCGCGCGCCTTTTGCGCCCCTTTTTCTTCCCACTTTGCTGCAAGTGTATACAGGTACGGGGGTGTTGGGAGTAAAGAAGAGGTAATGGTCGCGTGCAGGGGGGGGGAGTGAGGTTGTACAACGTGTACACTCACGTGCCGGTCCTCTCTCTCTCTCTCTCTCTCTCTTGTTAAATTAAAACATTAATTATTGCCAGATTCACTCGAGTAAGGGTAGGGTCGCGCAACTTGACTTGATTAGGGTGGACTGGATAATTAGAAACGGTAATCTCCGAAGGACGACTTTTTACAAGCGCACGAGCTTCATTGACCTGCGAATGAATATTTTTTTTTTTTTTTTTTTTGCCCCCATCACGGTAATTGCGTCGGTTATGCTCGTGCGTATAAATAAGTGATTTCAAACGTGAAACCGCAAACTCACCAACGTCACCGATACAGTCGTTTTTATTGCTTTCGACGGTACTTACACGCATGTATATTATATATAGTATACACTCGAGTGAATTAATTGTCATGGTAACGTAAGTGTATCCTTGCGAGGAATAATTATTATTGTTTAAATAGCGCTAATCACGGCGCTTTGCGCATATCTCTCGTTATTCGTAACGAAATTTACCAAAGTTTCGGGAAAAATTTGACTCTTTGGAAAATTCGTTTAGCGGTAATTTACGCTAGAATATATATGTTTATCTCGTCGTATGGGGGAAAAGCGTAAACAAAACTTTGCAAATGATTTAAGGTTTTGACAATTCGAGCGCCTCCATGTATTACTGTAATTGAGGAAAAAAAAACATATATATATATATATATACACGTGTGCTTCTTCGCTTCCTCCTTCTCTTGGAGTATCGTACGAAATTCGCGAAGGTAGGTATATAGGGACACGAGAAATCGATCGCGCGATAAACCCATGCACGCAAGCGAGTGAAAGAGGAAGAGCGCAAAAGGCGTGTATGTACAATATACACACAGTCACCAAGTCCCACAAAGACGAAGCAGCGCTAACCGGTATACCCCATACACATATATACATGTACGCGTATAAAGTTTGTCTTATTTTCCTGCCTCTCTTTTTCGCTCCCGCCGGGCAATCGTATATGGTTTGCTGGATATACACATATACCTACGCAAAGAAAGAAGAAGAAAGAAGTCAAGATGCTGATCGACCTTGTACGCGACTCGGTGCTGCAGTGCTTCTGCCACAGCTGCAAAGCGCCTCTTAGCATCGTTGGTGAGTTTATCTCTCCCTATAATATATAAGTAGGTACTCGCCACACCACGCGTGTGTATTTTTTTTATACGCACGACTTTTTCTTTTCTTTTTACGCACACTTTTGCCCTTTCCTCCCCCGAAACAGTAAACCGTTTTTTTTACGAACCTTTTTCTTTTCTGGAAGACGTTTGGCGCTTTCCTTGCGGCTCCGGGTGTGTATAAGCAAGGAAACGTGCGGTGTTGCGTATATATACATGCATAAGCTATGCGTACGACGCGCAGTGGATGGTTTATAAAAAATGTTACGAGTTTCTTTGGTACCGCCTGAGAGAGAAATTTTTTTTTCTTTTTTTTTTTTAATCACGTAAAAACATTTAAACATTAACAAATGATACGGAAACTGAGGAAAACAAATATTTTATTGATAATTGAGATATAACGTACTGACAAAGGCAAACAGTATCTGCAAGCAGTATAAAAAACGATGTACGCGTCGATCCTTGCAAATAAGTGAATGTTTTCTTGATTCAAAAAAAATTTAGTATACTATAGCCAAGTCATTTGTTACTCATCTTGTAAAATTCTGGTATAGGTAAGTCAAATGACCAAATAGGACGAGGTGAGTTGTAATTGGCAACGGCCGTGTCGAAAGCACAAAGGGCAGTGTTGACGTGGATTTTAGTCGAGTCGGGGGCAACGCTAGTCAAAAAAACGTAGTAAGTGCCTCGGAGGAGTCCTTCCTCCAGGAACCGGGCCCTCAATCGCTTGTTTTCGGTGAAATACTCGAATAACTTACAGCTTCGCTTACACCATCCGTGTCCATTCAGATATCTTGGTAACACATTTCCCAATCCGCAGAGTATCGCTCGCGGAGGCGTGGCTAAAAATCTACCGTCCAACCGATAGATCCCACTTTTCTCTTGATCGAACCCTAAATCGAACGACTCGCCACTGTCCACCATTTGACACCGACCATTATCATCCTCGATGACACATCTCACCCATTTGTCGGCCACGCAAACGCTTACGTTCATTTTGTACTAGAAAAAAAAAATTTTTTTTCTCCAGTATTCGATAGAACCCTCCCCGGAACAGACTTTCAGCAGTGGATTGGGTACCAAGGACGAAGCCTCACATACATTAAGCTCAGGTTATCAAGTGTAACCAGTTTTTAAAATATTTTTCTAATGCTCTCACCTTCAACTCCTGAATTTTCAGCGACTTCAATAATGACTTGCCGACCGATGGCCCTCTCTTTTTTTCCTCACCGGTGTCCTTCTTGCGGTAGTAATTCGACATTTCCGAATCCAGAGTCTTGTATCTCTGATCCTCCTCCGCGAGTTGGAGGTAAAACGAGGATGGGGTGTTGAAGTGCGAAATCGTAACTTCTTTAACACTTCCGAGCAAAACTCTGGAGTCACAACTTTTTGCGCTTCCCAATGACACGCTCATGTTTTCATGTGCAGTCCAGCACCAACGATTTGCGTGATGTATTATGTTAAACTATATACTTCCACTGGCGCGTCTTCATACGTAATATTTTTCACCAATGTAACCGTTGACGAGTTGGAAACAATTATCTAGGAAACAATTATCGAGTTACTTATTACATAGGATAAGGATTATCACGTAGATAATCGTTGGGGTCTCGTGTCAACACCAGCTCTGAAAGGAATTACTACCCAACGAGCGTACACATATTCTTTTGTGCAAAAAAAAAAAAAAAAACATCAATTTTAGATTGTATTATTCTTCCAATTGTTAAATGCATAGGTCACTTTTGATTTCAATGACCGTACTACATCTTTCCAGTGTTATTTTCAATACCATCTACTTTTTCAAACAGTACTGTCGGATGAACGCAAGTAATTTATTTGCGCTGTATTCAATCATTTGATCAAAGTTATATTCACAGGTTTCATCTCATGTCGGAGATAGAAATATCTCATATTATTTTTTTATCTTACAAACTCCCCTTTGTTCAATTGATTTGTCGTCGATGCAGACGCGAATATTTTATTTTCTGGCCACAACGAAAAGGCCGAGTCATTGCAACGTAGTTGTTCTCCCCTTGTGATTCTATTGTTCAAGCAAATAGAGGCTTAGCTTGATTTCCTTTTTTTTTTTTTTTTTTTTTTCGCAGTCAGATCGATAACTACTTTAATTTGTCTCGTCTTCCGTGGCCGTGGTAAAATTCACATCGTTCGCATATGCATTATATTTTCTCCATTGTACTCCACTCACGTGAAAAGTACGCATCTCCAACAAGTCGATTTTTTTTTTCAGCTTTTCTGCGGATTTTATTTCTCTTTAAGTAATATCATTCGATCGAATTAAACTTTGTTCTTGATTTTTTCAAAAGCACGAAAGCTCCCTTCATTCGAACGAAGCCTTCTCAAACATTGCCGGCTCCGCGCTAAAAAATGGACAAAACCAAGGCGCACACGCGCGTAAACGCACGCCTTTTTTTTCCCCCTTTCTTCTTTCTCTTCGCACAAAGTGGCACTTTCAGCCGAGCCGATTGACCATATCATGTATATTTTCGTGCGCAAGTAACCGCGAGCTGGAAGGTCCCTCTGTATATATATCCAGTGCCGCTCGCATTTATTATATATAAGAGCGAGGGGTGCCAGGCTAAAGCGATATCCTTCCTCGATACGAACGCACTTGCACCCGCATTTATCGCACGTGCATGTATGTATATATAAAACACATATTATAGTCTCGGAGTACTCGGAACAGCTTGAAAGCTCCGTCGTCGTTGGTGCAGCCGTCCATAGGTCGATAGCTTGCGCTTATACACATATAACATGTTTGCGGTCTTGTTTGTGACTCACTCGAATACGTATACGTATGTCTCTATATATGTATACTTTCGTCGACTTGTCGATGCCATCCCATATAAACAATAATAATGATAATAAGGTTATAGATGTCTCGCATCATCGCAAGTTGTTTCAAACGCGTCAGGATTATCCTGTTATTTTCATGCGTCCCCTAGTATACGGGGTCTCCCGAATGAAAGGTCGCCGTCAAATCTGCTCATTTTTTGTCGCCAGGATATCTCCTTAATTAATAGTATAACCTTTAGTTGCATTTTTTTTGTCCAGGGTACTTTTCAAAAGTGCATCCGTGGGGAACGAGAGTCCATTGAACTACTATTGATCGGCCAAGCATACGTTTGGAACGAAACGAGTCGAAAGTCGCCAGTTTTGGTCAGAGTTTTGGTTGTTGAAAACTAAAAAAAAAAATTAAATAAAGGGAAACAATTAATTTTGAACAACCTGTTAAGTACACAAAGTAACTTTGATCAGATGGTTGTGCCACTACCAAAGTTTGAATTAGCCGTAGCACGTAGAGTTTGTTGCTCAATGTACGTATAAAGTGCGCATCTATACGTTAACAAAGTTCGTGTCGCTGAATGTGGGTCGCATCCCGCACTAAGAAAGACACCGATCACGATAATTTTGGAAAAAAATTCGTATCCAACATCCGCGCATGGTGTCCTTAGTTGGAACCATTGGATACCTGATAATACATTTGTATCAATTACATAACTCTTTTTCTTTTTTCGGATTATTGATTTAAAAAAAAAAAAAAAACGTCCGACACGTACTTATACCACCAAGTTATATTTAGACTTTTGCAAGCCCGATGATGGATCGTGCACACGCATTCGAGTCGTGGCGTGTAACCTCTACCTTCGAAAAGTCGTACTTTTAAACTTTAGCCTCTATCGCTATTAATAGAGAATAATTGAAAATGATCCTGCTTTCACCTTTGCGTCGCTTGCGCTTCGCCCGAGAGGGGTGCGCGTCTTTCCCTCCTCTCCTTTTTTTCCGTCGAGGTGGTAATAACAAGTGACAGGGGGAGGGAATGACGCGCTTTCATAAATCAGCTGTGGAATTTAATTGTCGATTTCGCCGAAAGAACTCTCCTATACATTCGCTCCGTCAATCTTGTTTGAGTATATATATATATACATGTATATGTCGCAACAACCTCTTTTTTTTCGCGTCAATGGTGAATTGTCAAAAGTTGTAAAATAGGCCAAAATCGATATAAATACTGCCTAGTTCCCAGTTTCGATCGATACGGAGTGTGTATTCGTTGTGTGCAACTGATCGATAATAGCTGTTTTTTGCCAACCTACACGTGTGCAGAGATTACATGCACCAAAGTGTATTTTTGCGTGTATCTCTCGTTATAACGAGACGTGACGCTTGTATGTACAATTTTGAGATTATTTTTATCCCCTCACGGCAACCATATTTTGAAGTCCTTAATTACGTACGTAAAAGTAACGTAATATATATACGAGTGAAAAGTATGTGAAAAATAAACCATCCACTGCGAAACAACCCCGCAAAAAAATAGAATAATTTGTGGATTAAAAAAAAAAGGCTTACGCATGTAAATACAGCACAGCACGTAGACCAAATGTGATCAATAACGCGTCCCTATATTACTCAAGTGTCAAATACAAGTATATAGGTAATATAAATCGATTTATATGGCCAATAGATGTCAAAGTGTTAATCAAACAAGTGGTCGAGGATCGATCGAATGACTGGCTTTATTTCTTCCGGTTTTTCGATTTATCAACAAAAGCCGGCAATATCAAAGAAATGGAAATGTCGTTTACACGACAACGTTTATCTTTGCAGGGCTTGGCCATAGTACACAAAAGTTCTTTATTTCCCGAATCTAATTTTTTATATTGTTTTGGAAAAATTGCAAAAGTATAAATTTAACATTGGATATTTTTTCGGGGGGTAAGGTCTGAAAAATATTCAATTCGGGAAGTGAATGCGCGCATAATCGGTACAGTCAATCGATTTTCGGCCTCGACTTTCCGTTAAGAAAAAAATTGAGTAAAATATAATCGAGTGAACCCAGAATCATACGGGTATACAGTGTAAGAATAAAAAAACCAAGCTCTGATGTGGACGATTTCTGGGCTATTTTTCCTGTACAGCCACTCACCGCAAGGGTGCGTCACCCGCGAAGAAGCCAATCGCCAAGGGGAAGCTCCGCACCAAACAGCCCATGAAAGTCAAGTTCATAAGTGAGTACGAACACACGTGCACCACACTCATGTCTCGTTTACATTCCTCTTTTTTTCCCCTTTTTAAATGCCATTTGCAAGCGCTCCCTTTTTTTTTTTCGTTTGTTCTTCCTTGCCACTTTTTTAACGCGGCTCGTTTTCCACATCTCTCGTATTTGACGCTTACGGGTTAGTCGGATTTTTAAGGGGGGAATTTTTAAATAAAAAATTTACCATTCCGTTTCTCTACGTGTCGTCATTTGATATATACGTATATATACATTCCATCGATACACAATGTAAAGTTAGCGTGACCCCAACGCGTGTGTTGACCATTACGAATTCAAACAGTGCGGCGTTACCCAACCAATAACTTCCCGAAGGGAACCAAGGGAAATATACCTATACCTGAGAAGAGGAAAAAAAAGGTTCATCTTATTTTTGTGTACGAAAGTGTACATTAAAAATCGACAGGGCACAGACAAAGACGAGAGAGAGCCGATAAATTTCCAAGCGAGGGAGCATTGCACACTTTTCTCCCTGGCTCTCGGCGATGTATTTCCTTAATTCCAGAGGAACGCGAACACTGAGCCTTTTTTTCTCTCCTTATCCCTCCCACTATCGTGTACTCAACCTCATGCCAGTGATAGTAAAAGCTGCCCAAGTTGGGGAAAGAAAGATGGCTTTCAATTCTCATGGATTTGCGTGTTGTCAACAAAAAGGGATGCACATGTGATAAAATAAAGGTCGCCGCTGTTGTGCACTATAAAAGTGCCGTTTTGTCGGGTGTCGCTGTGAATTTCATGTAAATATTTTATGTAGGACTCGCTTCAAATGGATTTCATTACCATACATTTTTTAACTCCACTATATGCGATAAAAATTAGTATTATTAATTGCATATTAGTCACTTCATTCATCAACAAGCATACCACACTTACCAACTAAAACAAAATTTCGATAAAATGTTTTTTGGTTTTTACAAATAAATTGTTATTTTTTTTATTTTTTTTTTTTTTTTCACAATTTTTAATTTTACTGCCGTGGTATAAATGAATGAATGAGTAACAATAAAAAAAAAAAAAATCATTTTTTTTTAAAATAAAATAAGGTTTATTCGAAAATTACGTTTTATTGTGTTTCATCTTAACTTTAATCAAACATAGTTTTCAGTCTAATTGTTTATTTATTTATTTATTTATTTATTTATTTATTTATTTTTTTTTTTAAATGATAATCAAATCAAGTATAGTTATCACTTTTCATTATATTTTACTGTAAACTTAATCCAATGTAATTTTTCCTACATGATCCTTGACACGAAAATTAAATCAAGTGTGTATTTCTGAAACATTTTCTTGCACAATATTTAATATCATGATTTTTAATCATTCTCTAATAATATAGTCATCTTGCTACTTAAATTTGAAAAAAAAAAAAAAAAGCCGAGTATACGAGAACAAAAAGTCGCAAGTCGGCCAGTACAAGCTCAACTTCAAAGAACTCCAAAACCCACATCATCTTGATTTCACGCTTCAGAGCGTATATGGTCGAAAGTCTCTTTAAAAAAAAAAGAAAGAAGCGCACGATCATCGCACAGGAGAAAAAGGCGATCGCGGTTCAATGCACTTTTCGCTAAGTACCTATACTCGCCTGATGCATACACGGATGTGTCTCTCTCGGGACGCCGACTGATGGAGCCGCGCGAGCGAGTTTGCAACAAACGACTGACGCATTGTACATCGCAGACAGTGGCACATGCATACAATCGCTTATCCCTTTTCTTTTCTCTCCTCCGTTTATAAGTACAGGCACATGGTTTTATTCAACTCTCGGCGCGATGGAAACAATAGGTAGTAAGTAGGTAGTATCGGTATCATCGCGAAGACAAAGCCGAGCACACACATAATTATATACCTATACGCAGGAATCGCAGACGCAACAGCTCTATCTATATATCCCACACAGTGAGCACAACACAATGCGCCTATATCAAAAATATGAAAGCGCATATTGTGCACTATAGGTAGGTACTACTAGGAAATGGTTTTTTTTTATCGGGAGAGCGGAAAACTTTTCGAAATTGGCGTATATATAGGTGGGAGTAAAAGGGATACATGTATAATATGCATTATACAAATGTGTGTCGGATATATACAAACGTATATGCATTTATCGCCAAGTGAGAACAAGGAAGCGGAAGAAAGGGGCAAGTCTTCCGATTACCTATACCTACAGGTTTTGTTTTTCATCGTTACAATTTTTTTTTTAATTTTTTTTATTTACAATACGGTTTATGAAACACGTGTATATAACGGTCTCGATACTCGTATCGGGCACGTTTCACGCCTGGCTTGCAGGATGTATTCTGGTACTTATATATAGGTACACTTATGCCACATAGTAGGCGTTCGAAAGGGATATAAAGTTTCGATCTTCGGTACGTTTCTTGGGTGACAACGTTGCCAGGAGAGAGACAACGTGAGTTCCAGTTTGGGATTCGGAGGCATCGCCGCACTCTCCTTATTTGGGCGAGTGCAGTGAACGGGTTTTTCTCCCTCGTCTCTCTTTTTTTTTTTTTTTTTTTTTTTTTTTTTTTTTTTTTTTTTTTTTTTTTTGTTCATTCCTCTTTTCTTTATACGCCTGCATGGGAATCCATCATTTTTGCTCGCGAGACTCGTGCTTCGTCGATCGCTAGAGACGAGCTTTCATACAAAACAATATACCTGCACATGTATACCGGGTGCATTGCAAGGGTCTTTCCTTGATTCCTCGTACTTTTTTTTTTTTTTTTTTTTCAATAGATGGCAACTCTCTTGAGTTTACCCGTGTCTTTTTATAGACAGTCATAGCGAGTACACCTCAGCGTAGAGGCCATCAATTTTCAACCATGGATTATCTTTTAAAATAAACCAAAAAGTACATATCAACAGGGTTTTGTCAAAGCCAATAGCACTTCGGAGATCCGCAAATTCCTCGGTCTCTGCAAAAAGCTCCGTAACTTGTATACTTGGTATAATATATATCGAGCCTCGGGTGTGTGTGACATGAAAAGTTGAAATTTGTTCCCAAACAGCAGTACACGGAGTCTACGGGGAAACAAATTTAATCAAAAAGGGGTGATAAAAAGAAAAAAAGGGAGGAAAGCCAGGGGAGGCCTGCCAAAAAAAGAGTGTACATATAAGTACATAGAAGGAGGGATCCGTATCCCTCCGAGACCGAGTCATACTCCATGTGTCTTTCCGCTCGCACAGGGGGGCATGTATATAAAATCCCCTTTTCTCTCCCTTTCGTCCCTCTGCTCGTTGAACTCCAAGGAAAGACAAGCATGTCTTTCCCCCCCCCCCCACCCCCTCGGTTCATGGGCAATTACGTGGCCATGCACGTAAATAAGGTTCGGAGCTCTGCGTGTCGTTGATTGGGGAGGTGACATTGCGAGGGGTAGATTCCGACACGATGATATCGGATATATAGAGGGTCGACAAGAGCAAGATGCAACGATGAATTTGCTTCTATATATGGATGATAATAACATATACTCTTCTCTCAGAGACTAATCTAATCCTTTTTTTTTTTTCGAGTTTTTCTCGGTGTATATATATTATAAGGTGTAATATATACTTAATGAAATGCAAGTGAACGCCAAGCTCAACGCGATCCTTTGACGTTTCATGAAAAAAATTACCTTTCGACTTGTCAGGGGAATTTTAAGGGTTGATTGTACGTGGGCTGTACTGGAGCAAAAGTTTATAAACGAACCGATCGACGAAGCTCAACACCGATTCGTTGAGCTCAACGCACTTGGTCAGGCTTGCATATAGATTTAATCTCATGCACGTATGGGGTTTTCAAGCTCTGCGAGATAGGATGGATGCGTCTCGGCTACTGTACGTGCACGCACGTCATTTCATTACATTTATTCCCGCGAGCTTATGCTCCTATGGTCAAATACAAAAAACTATTTATTATTATTTTTTTATTTTTTATTATTTATCACAAACGTCAAGATGTACATCTCATGTATGTATACAAGGATGACAAAAGCGTTGATTACTCGAACGGCTATGTAAGGTTTTTGATGTGATCAAAAGACTGTTGGGTGATTTTTCGTGAAATTTAAACAAATGTTATTGGATTTCGTTTATTGAACCAATCAATGTACCCGACCAAAGTTTCAGATCGCAAGGCTCAGCAGAAAAGTTTCATATACATACATACCGATTTTTTTTTCTTTCGGTACTGTAAAAAAGTAGATATTATTTTTGCAATAAACATTGTAAAATATTTCTTTTTTTTTTTTTTTTTTTTTTTTTTTTTTTTTTTTTAAGAATCCACGTTTAAATCTTAATTTTTTAACAAGCTTTTCTCGCACTTTTTTGCTGGACGACCCGGTCCGAAACTTTGGGGCAGAGTTTCATCTGAACTCAATGTTACGTTTGATTCTGCTCACAGTCATTTTTCATGATAAGAACCGTAGTGTGTTTATGGAAAATATGGAAAGCCCATGTACAAAAAAGGGAAGAACTATAGTAGTAACATGTATGTGTTGTTGAAATCGGCGTGCAGCTACGGAGATCCGGTGCCAGGAGAAGACCAAGGGTGGGCTGCGGTACGAGGTGATCCTCGCGGAGCCAACGGCCCCGGCGAAGCGCGCGCCGTCGCCGACCCGACCTACCTCGCCCACCACCATGAGCCCGGCCCTGGTAGCCGAGAAGCTGCGCGCCGCCGAGGAGCGCCGACTGTCCCTCGAGGCAGAGAAGATGGCCAACCTGTCGGCCCGCACCGCCAAAATCGAGGAGGCCGCCCGCAAGCGCGACGAACTCACCAGCGGCTTCGTCAACACCACCCGCGAGATTTTGGACAAGAAGCTCACCAGCAGCGAGGAAAAGCGCGAGGCCCACTACGCCGACAAGAAGAAGAAGATCAAGGACCACGTGAGCCCCCCTTTCATAAATAATAACATTTTTTTTTTTAGGATATTTCAGTGAGTCGTTCGGGTCCCGTTCTAGTTGTGGAGGCCAAATATGTTGTTTTTTTCCTCCACTATTTACGTTTATTTTCTTTTATTTTTTTCAACTGGACTTGCAGTTGGAGGGGGTCGAGAAGTCGAGGCAGAGCAAAGAGCACCAGAACGAGGAGATTCGCATCGCCATCGAGGAGAAGCTCAAGACGGCCGAGGCCCAGCGTGAAATGAACCTCAAGAACAAGGTCGAACGGCTCAAGGAGCACGTGAGTTCATTACTGTTTTAATCCATACAAGGGAATAAATTTGTTTGAGCATTGAATCAATGGTCTCGTCGCTTCGGCAGGAGGATCACGTGAACCGCGTGCGCCACTTGCAGATCGAGCAGACCCAGAAGCTCGACACCGTGATCAAGACGAAGCTGGAGTTGGCGGGCGAGCGGCGCAAGACCATCGAGCGCGAGACCCTCGACAAGATCCGCAAATGCGTGAGTACATAATATATATACATATGAGCATACCTTGACGCAAGTGCTATAGACAAACAGTTGAAATGGTTGGGTTTGTGATTTACAGTCGCGCGTCGATGCCATCAAGTCGAACAAGTCCAAGTCCCTGGGCAGCGGAGGCAACGACGAGCAGCCAGCCAACCAGGAGACTGCAAGCTCCGGCTAAGAACACCGGCTCCTCCCTTCGCTTCCCCAAGCCACGGCTTCTCGCCCTGTCACTATATACCTTCTGTCGCCGAGTTGTCTTATTTTCATTTTATCGTTTAGCCATTATCGTCACTAACGACTACGAGTATTCAAGAGAGTCAACAATGACAGCACTGCCTTTTTTTTTATACTTTTACTTTAAAGATAATAATACGTTAGGAAAAAAACGCTAATATACGTTGTAGGCACTGTAGTGTTTGTTTGCGCAAACGTGCGCGCGGAGCTCAAAGCTCTGTATCTACTTTAAATTTTTTTTTTTTTTTTTTTGCGGTACGAACAATGGCCATGGAAATTAATTGTAGTTGATCGCGCTTGCATGCGTCGTGTATTCTTTAAAGACTGCGAGCGTTTGGGCAAGTTGAAAACTGCTGTGTCGTTGCGGATTGAAAAAAAAAATAATAAATAAAGACTACTTATCGTCGCTCTGGATTTTCTCGAGTTTGGAAACTTGGTTTCCAGCTGGAAAATGAGCAACCGATTTCGATTGCTGATGCTTTATTGTGATTATTAGGAACTTGACTGCTTGCTTGACTGAGTTTGAAAGATAGACTTTTGGTAACTAACGATTAATATTTTTTTTATCGCCGCAAACTCTTTTTACAAGTAAATTTCGAGTACATTTTGCTACATATGTTTATTATTATTACGTTTAAGTAATTGTATGTTTGTAACAATCGATAAATAAATAAAAGTTTGTCATGAATCATTTTTTGCACGCATTAACAGGAATTGTTGTTGGATAAATAATGTTTTATGCTCTGTAATTGTTTATATGTATATTTCATACTTTTGCCATTTTTGTGATTTTCAGCTGTTTCCACAAAATATATATACGCCGATTCAGATACTTGTATTGCTGCTGGAGTTATATGCAAGTCATTGTATACAAATTTTTTAATCGATTGAAATTCTGAAAGTATTAAACGATTCCTTGAATTTTATACGATAAGATAATAAAATGAGCCTATGGAGTTAATTTTTCATGACTAGAAGATATAAAATCAATTATCCCAGTAATACTTTTAATAGTAAGCCCAAACGTGGTTACATGGAAATAATCATTAAAGACACAGATGCTGCTTACACAGCCTTGTATTTACGTTGGAAATTTTCAAACACGCAGCATCACGAAGATGCGTTGTTTTGTATTACTAAAGAAAACATATATATATATATATATACACTAGTGCTTTATCAAAGGCTTGAGATAAGAATAAAAAATTTTATACCCGATGATTGTAATAATACGAGTTGCACCAACATGATGACAAATAATGAACCATCAATTATAGATTACACGCCTATTAAAGAAGTATATGTAAAATAAAAAAAGAAAAAAAATTCTAAAAAAGAGTATCTTATATATAAATCAATGATTAAATATGACGCTTCTGTGATGAATTCACGATATATCTTTCAAAGTGTTTTACTCTGCATTATCTATATATACATATATATCATACACAGTATATCAATTAGTTACCTATGAGAAAAAATAGTTAAACAAGCGGAAGACTCGTGCAACAGTGAGAAAATTAATTGAAAATAGCAAAACATAGAGGGAATATAACTGGTTTTTTTTTTTGCTGCTAATTAAATACCAGATTTTTGGTAAAAATTTTGGCGAAAAATTTTTTTACTTGCAATATACGTAAAGTGAGACCCTTCCCGGATATGTTTGACACTCAGTGGCTGAAACGGACATNCTCACGGACGACAACTTCAACAAACTGGTCTTGGAATCTGAGGACTTGTGGCTGGTCGAGTTCTTTGCTCCTTGGTGTGGACACTGTAAGAATCTTGCTCCCCACTGGGCTAAGGCAGCTACCGAGCTCAAGGGCAAGGTCAAGCTTGGCGCTCTCGATGCCACAGTTAACACTGCCAAGGCAAGTTGATGGATCAAGCATCCTTCCATCAGATTTTTTCGATCGAAAAATCTCTTACAACTTTTTGCGTTCGAAAGTTTATGTGACTATTGAATTTTTTCGTTTTATTTTAGGCTAGTGAGTATGGAATACAGGGCTACCCGACAATCAAAGTCTTCGGTGCGGGCAAAAAGGACAAGGACTCGGCCGAGGATTACAATGGTGGCCGAACCAGCTCCGACATTGTCAGTTGGGCCTTGGACAAGCTCTCGGAAAGCGTGCCGGCGCCTGAAATCGTTCAAATCGTCAACGAAGAGAGCTTAAAACGCGGCTGCCAAGACAAGCCACTCTGCATTGTCTCGATACTGCCGCATATTCTCGACTGCCAGTCCGACTGCAGAAACGACTACCTGAAGATCCTGAATAACCTTGGAGAGAAGTTTAAGAAGAACATGTGGGGGTAAGTGTCGAGCTTCAAGCTAATAATACAAAATAATGATCACATGATTGTACGACGGTAATTTTACAGATGGGTGTGGGCTGAAGCCAATGCTCAACCCGAAATCGAAAAGGGTTTGGAGATCGGTGGCTTCGGTTATCCAGCTTTGGCTGCCGTCAATATCAAAAAGAAGAAGTATTCGATACTGAAGGGCAGCTTTTCTGAAAGCGGCATTCACGAGTTCCTTCGTGACCTTAGCTTCGGCCGAGGTAGTACAATAGAACTTAGAGGCACAGAACTGCCCAAGATCTACGAAACTGAGCCTTGGGACGGTAAGGACGCCGAACCACCACAGGTAGAGGACATTGATCTTAGCGATGTTGATCTCGACGACAACAAGGATGAACTTTAAAAAGTTACAGCGCGCCCCCATCATCAAAATGAGACTGAATCTTAACTGATCCTCCTTTTTAAACATTATTGCATATTGTTTTCTCGTTTTATACTGTGCGCAAACGAGCAATGAAAAACAGAAAAGAGAACATAATTTTTATGTGCACGAATTGCGTGTTTTGGGCTTTTGCATGTACTTTGAAATAGGTTCTTGTAGCGATTGTGCGTCTTGTCAAATGTATTCAACTTTTTTGAATTTTAATTTATTACTGCTATACTACAATAGAAAAAAAAAGTCTTGCTCTACAGTAAGGCAGTGTGATAAGACATTAGTCGAGGTTTTATGGTACCAAAGTACCGAGAGTAACTTTTGTATCATATAAATGCATTACAAGTTATTTTCAGTTCAATTAAATGGAAATGTATTGAACTCCAACACTCAAAATGAAACAAAAAATTCTCCAAAGTGCAAAATTGAAAGTAAGTATTTATCAAAATTACTGCATATCTGAGGAAGTATATAACAAATGGCCTACAATTTATTGCAGTATTGTTTATGCGGCTGTCAGTAATACTTGTAGAATTCATTGAGTACTTAATAACCGTTTTGATATTCAAAGACCAAACACTAGACTAACTTTTGGATTTCAGAGCCACCACGTAATTCGCATGCAATTAATTTTTCTGCGTCTTTTACACACGTTGAAAAAAAATTCAAGAAAATAAATTTTTTTATTAATAATAAAAATTAGCCGTCGTGTAGAAACGCACGTAGTAATGTAAGAGACTAGAAAACATACGCCAACATTGCATCTCTTCCAATAAAAATTAGTTTATATTAAAAAGTCAGTTGTGGCATTAAAAACGAATCAGCAATGGACATTCCGTGCTGTCGAAAATTATTTATCTTTCGTTTTCGACTATTTTTATACTGATGATTGCGCTTTTGTAATTTTTGAACTATCAATATTCAGATCGTTGAGCATTAATAAAAAAATAAAATAAAAAGAAAAATAGAAAAAAACCTTCATTACATTATAAGGAATTAAGAAAAGAAAGTGTTTTTTTTTTTTTTAATAAAAATGCTATGAAAGAATACTAGGACGTACTAATTAAAAACATTCAATTCAACCAATAGATATCCATAAAAAAATCATTTTTTTCTTCCCTAGTCTCGAAAGATTTATTTGCTATACTTTTATGGTTACATTAATTTACAATTTCAACACATACTCTCTATTCATGCCTCTTGAGTGGGTTTGCCAACTAAATATGTATGTATAAGTTTGATAAACTCACTAATGTAGGTTCTAATGATCCTCAAAGACGTGATGAAACCTTTTTCTTCGGCATTTAAGATTTTGTTCAAAACAAGACATTTTGAGGAACTGAAACATGCGGTCTGCAATTTCCTCAAGGTACTTATTTCCGGGGTGTTTTGATATTTTTATGTGCCACTGTAGGTGACAAAACGTAGGATTTTCAGACTTAATACAAACACAAGTTGATTGAAAATCATTTCATATGAATCACCAAGTCGAATTTTTGTAAGCGCTTTTAAATTTGAATAATAAGCGTAGATTTATCACGAATTCATGAATATAAGCTAATCCAAGACGTCTTCCAAACAATAAGCTCAAATCATTGTATGGTGTATGCTAGAAAAAAAAAGTATGTTCGAATCACGTGTACATGTTAACTAAGCACAGTTATGATTTATCATTAAATATAAACTTACCGTGTAAAGATTATAGTCTTATGATTTTATTTGTTAACCCCGTGGTTGTCTTTTATTTCCCAAAATCATAGCTCATTAATTTATCATATAAAAAAAAAAAAGAAATCGTTTCCAAAATAAGTTTACACAAAAATCGAAAGCGATATTTTTTTTTAAATCTAGAATTTCATAAAAATGTCTGTAATAATTATAGTAATTATTTTCTATACCCCTGCAGAAACATTTTACTCAAAATCCCGTCCTGGAAAAAATTCTCATTACTTTCCTTATTTGGTTGTTTTTTCTATCCTGTTGTTTTTACATAGAGGGTGACCAAATACTTTCGCAACAATTGTTGACTTATTTAATTAGGAATTTTATTCGAGTACGTATAAGTATAGGTAAGTACCGTGAGACGCCACAAACAATTATGTCATGAAACGCGTCCAATACACCAAAAGGGCTGTAAATTTGTAAAATCGCTGTTACTTAAGTAAAACATATATATGCTAACTTAGTAAAATTACTAATCTGCTGGAAAAACATTTTACAAGTCTGATGGTGAAAGGATATCCAAATATAAAACATGGGTCCGATTGATATCCAAGGGCGAATATATGGTAAAATATTTATAAATATTTAGTACTTACATATACAAAAAACAAATTTTTTTATTTTATTGCAACTGCAGTTATATATTTACTTATGTCAAGGCGAGGCTTATTCAGAGTGTATAGTGAGTATCTTATATATAAATCAATGATTAAATATGACGCTTCTGTGATGAATTCACGATATATCTTTCAAAGTGTTTTACTCTGCATTATCTATATATACATATATATCATACACAGTATATCAATTAGTTACCTATGAGAAAAAATAGTTAAACAAGCGGAAGACTCGTGCAACAGTGAGAAAATTAATTGAAAATAGCAAAACATAGAGGGAATATAACTGGTTTTTTTTTTTGCTGCTAATTAAATACCAGATTTTTGGTAAAAATTTTGGCGAAAAATTTTTTTACTTGCAATATACGTAAAGTGAGACCCTTCCCGGATATGTTTGACACTCAGTGGCTGAAACGGACATTGAAAAATAAAGCCTTGCAATCTCTTAAATACCACGCAAATAGCACCGCTATAAGAGAACCGTTTGTTGAAGAACTTTGTTATCGTTCACTGAAGCAAGTTTACCTGGTAAATCCTTTGTCTCTGGGTAATTAAGAAAACCTTTTATCGTTGCACTGCCTTGAAACACCATCTCTTCTTGGGAGAGAGAATCACATGAAATATAAAATTTTTTATGAAAAAACCGAGACAAATTCACTAATAGTGTAGCATTGAATGTCTTTCGTACTTGTACTGGAAGAAAAATTAAACGAGAAAATCGTCATTGTTGACGTGTACGAGCATGCATGCGGCCTTGGCTTTCGGCACTCTGCGCTCCTTTGCAATTAATGTTTTGTCTATTATACGAATTAAGTATACCTATCGTGTCTAAACATTGAAGTAAATGACTCTTCTTTTTTTTTCCCCTCAATTTTTACGAAAAATAACGTCTATTTTTGCTAATATTGTTGTCATATGTATTTGCTAAAGCGTATACAGGTGTATAAGTGTCATCGCAAAAAAAGCGATGTATACAGTGCATTTAACGATGAAAAAGGAAGAAAAAAAGTTGTGCAAGTCATAATTATTGTGATTTAATAACCCCACGTTATTGCATCGCTTTTATATTAACATAATTAACGTGTTTGCGTGCTATTTACAAAAAACTAACGTAATATGTATACATGATAAATTGAGCGGCATATAATTATGCTATGAGAGTGTGCTATTGATGTGTATGGTTTTTTCTCGTAAAAAATAAAAATCACAATAACTGAACTCTATCAAGTAATACAGCAAAAACAAAGCTTTGAGCGGACAAAATAAAAAAAAAAAAGTACTTATAAGGTAATAAGAAAAAGATTGAAATGCTAGAGAAATACAAATAAAAACGTTCACATACACGTATACGTGGTGCTATTTATTCATGCACACCCACCCATGATCCATCCCACTCAGTTAGTACTTTCGAATGTCGTTTCCCGTTATAATATACTTTTGACTGATAATCAAGGTTTTCAAATGTCAACGCGAAAACCTCGATCGATATCTCTCGAACTCGGTATCCACAAATTCGATTTGTAGCCACATGCACAGGCAAACCTTTTTTTTCATTAAAATGAAAATGATTGACCACAAGATTTAAAAATAATAACTTTGTTACATAAAGAGTATTCTTGTTAATTTACGAAACTATGTTAGTAGAGGCATTGTAATCTTGGCAGAGCGGAGTTCTTCTCTCTCTCTCTGTCGTGAGACTATCGACTATCGACATTCGACATCGAAGAAAGAGTGTGTATCGAATTATCGTGGACCAATGGGAACACTCCACGAAAAAGATTTTTGTTGATCATGAGCGAAGGCATATTATATATATATTGTTGTGTATACGTGTGAATCGCAAATGTACCGGGGCCGGGATCAAGCCTAAAGTAATACGTGGGTTGGGGTTCCCGCATTCGCTTCGTTTGGTCACACAAAACAATAAAGAGAATCTTGTCGGGGCTTTGGTTAATTCAGAGACGACCAGACGCTGGATCGGTGAGGAGATTTGCTCGTTTTCTCTCATCACGAGACGATAAAAATGACCGTGCCCATGTCGATCGGTGAGTATCCATGTTTTACTTGGTTTTTTTGTATTTAATTACGATACAGTTTTGACCGCGACGTGTGCTCCAAAATACCACTACTTTTTTTTTTTTTTTAAGATAACTTTTTTTTCTTATTCGTTCAGTTGCTAATATACTTACGTACTTACTTATTTGTGTGGGGTTTTGGAGTCGTCAGTCTTCTACATCCCTTGTACATATATATATATACCGATTGTGTGTGGTATACAAATAATACAAATAATACAATGAATCAACTTTCGTTTGATAAAAATATATATAGATATACAAGGGTATACTTACCAACTTTCTTACAAGCACTAAATCTCTCTTGAATAAAATTATATCCTTTTTTTGTGCTTGAATAATTGAATGGTGCGTGGGGGTATGTGTGTTTTATACATATGGATCATTCTGTCAAAACTTGCACTATTTGTATAAAAAAACTTATGACTCCAAAAATTTTTTTTTCTAAATCGTTTGGCGTTGTCATAATTACATCAGCTTTAGAAATTGATCCGAAATAACATCCGACGTGCAGTTATCGCAAATGTTGCTGTAGATAATGAAAAATATGTCTATTCAAAACAAAAAATGTGTTTTCTTCTCGTTTTCTCTTTGGTGAGCCATAGTAAAAAAAAAATGTTTTCACCAATTTCTCTAACACCTATGAATTTTTATAAAAAATTTCGAAGCTTAGCAAATTTTTTTACACAAAAATTGTTCTGTTTGGAGAAAAATTCATAAGACCATTTTATTTTTATTTTTAGCCAAAAAAAATATGAAAGTACAACCGTTTCCACAAATTCTGTAAAAAACTTTACCATATCATTTCTGCAGAATACGTTTCGGTATAAAAATTCGTCAAATAGAATTTTGGTTGCACCAGGCACCTCTGTCGTATCACGTTTACAGAAATTTTTTTTTTTTTTCTATATAACAAAATGGTCTCAACAGCCCAAAACAAGAAAAAAAAGCTTTTTAAGAAATGGTTTGCTATGTATCAAAAATAATGCTTGCAGAAGTTACCGTTACAGAAATGATTTTTTTTTTTTTTCTTGAAATTCCGAACGGAACTGGCTAAATTTTCAAAGTAGTTTTCAACTGTTAAAATAGCTCCTATCAATTAATTACACTTTATTTTATTCCAAAAACAGGATTGACGTTGTTGCTACTGGCAGCAACGGGAGTGCAATGCTTTTACTCGTCCGATTCTGGCGTTGTCGACCTGACGCCCAGCAATTTCGAGAGCAAAGTCGCGGACAGCGAAAACATTTGGATCGTCGAATTTTATGCGCCCTGGTGCGGGCACTGCAAAAGCCTCAAACCTGAATATGAAAAACTGGCCAAGGCACTCAAGGTAATTATTTTTTTTTTTCACTACATCGATACGTTTGACCTCTTTTGACCATTTAAGTTCTAAACTGAATCATTAAAGTGTACAAGTGCACGTTATTTATGTAAAATCTCACATTTCCAGGGAATGATCAAAGTCGGTGCCGTCAACGCCGACGAGCACAAATCCCTGGGCAGCCGGTTTGGGGTCACGGGTTTCCCAACTATTAAAATCTTTGGGGCGAACAAGAAGAAGCCCGAGGATTACAGTGGTCCGCGCACAGCTGCCGGCTTGATCGATGCTGCCTTCAATGCTGCCAAGGACAAGGCTCATGCAGCTATAGGTGGCAAGAAATCTGGCGGTGGATCCAAGTCCCAGGGCAGCACTGACTCAAAGGACGTGGTTGAACTCACGGACGACAACTTCAACAAACTGGTCTTGGAATCTGAGGACTTGTGGCTGGTCGAGTTCTTTGCTCCTTGGTGTGGACACTGTAAGAATCTTGCTCCCCACTGGGCTAAGGCAGCTACCGAGCTCAAGGGCAAGGTCAAGCTTGGCGCTCTCGATGCCACAGTTAACACTGCCAAGGCAAGTTGATGGATCAAGCATCCTTCCATCAGATTTTTTCGATCGAAAAATCTCTTACAACTTTTTGCGTTCGAAAGTTTATGTGACTATTGAATTTTTTCGTTTTATTTTAGGCTAGTGAGTATGGAATACAGGGCTACCCGACAATCAAAGTCTTCGGTGCGGGCAAAAAGGACAAGGACTCGGCCGAGGATTACAATGGTGGCCGAACCAGCTCCGACATTGTCAGTTGGGCCTTGGACAAGCTCTCGGAAAGCGTGCCGGCGCCTGAAATCGTTCAAATCGTCAACGAAGAGAGCTTAAAACGCGGCTGCCAAGACAAGCCACTCTGCATTGTCTCGATACTGCCGCATATTCTCGACTGCCAGTCCGACTGCAGAAACGACTACCTGAAGATCCTGAATAACCTTGGAGAGAAGTTTAAGAAGAACATGTGGGGGTAAGTGTCGAGCTTCAAGCTAATAATACAAAATAATGATCACATGATTGTACGACGGTAATTTTACAGATGGGTGTGGGCTGAAGCCAATGCTCAACCCGAAATCGAAAAGGGTTTGGAGATCGGTGGCTTCGGTTATCCAGCTTTGGCTGCCGTCAATATCAAAAAGAAGAAGTATTCGATACTGAAGGGCAGCTTTTCTGAAAGCGGCATTCACGAGTTCCTTCGTGACCTTAGCTTCGGCCGAGGTAGTACAATAGAACTTAGAGGCACAGAACTGCCCAAGATCTACGAAACTGAGCCTTGGGACGGTAAGGACGCCGAACCACCACAGGTAGAGGACATTGATCTTAGCGATGTTGATCTCGACGACAACAAGGATGAACTTTAAAAAGTTACAGCGCGCCCCCATCATCAAAATGAGACTGAATCTTAACTGATCCTCCTTTTTAAACATTATTGCATATTGTTTTCTCGTTTTATACTGTGCGCAAACGAGCAATGAAAAACAGAAAAGAGAACATAATTTTTATGTGCACGAATTGCGTGTTTTGGGCTTTTGCATGTACTTTGAAATAGGTTCTTGTAGCGATTGTGCGTCTTGTCAAATGTATTCAACTTTTTTGAATTTTAATTTATTACTGCTATACTACAATAGAAAAAAAAAGTCTTGCTCTACAGTAAGGCAGTGTGATAAGACATTAGTCGAGGTTTTATGGTACCAAAGTACCGAGAGTAACTTTTGTATCATATAAATGCATTACAAGTTATTTTCAGTTCAATTAAATGGAAATGTATTGAACTCCAACACTCAAAATGAAACAAAAAATTCTCCAAAGTGCAAAATTGAAAGTAAGTATTTATCAAAATTACTGCATATCTGAGGAAGTATATAACAAATGGCCTACAATTTATTGCAGTATTGTTTATGCGGCTGTCAGTAATACTTGTAGAATTCATTGAGTACTTAATAACCGTTTTGATATTCAAAGACCAAACACTAGACTAACTTTTGGATTTCAGAGCCACCACGTAATTCGCATGCAATTAATTTTTCTGCGTCTTTTACACACGTTGAAAAAAAATTCAAGAAAATAAATTTTTTTATTAATAATAAAAATTAGCCGTCGTGTAGAAACGCACGTAGTAATGTAAGAGACTAGAAAACATACGCCAACATTGCATCTCTTCCAATAAAAATTAGTTTATATTAAAAAGTCAGTTGTGGCATTAAAAACGAATCAGCAATGGACATTCCGTGCTGTCGAAAATTATTTATCTTTCGTTTTCGACTATTTTTATACTGATGATTGCGCTTTTGTAATTTTTGAACTATCAATATTCAGATCGTTGAGCATTAATAAAAAAATAAAATAAAAAGAAAAATAGAAAAAAACCTTCATTACATTATAAGGAATTAAGAAAAGAAAGTGTTTTTTTTTTTTTTAATAAAAATGCTATGAAAGAATACTAGGACGTACTAATTAAAAACATTCAATTCAACCAATAGATATCCATAAAAAAATCATTTTTTTCTTCCCTAGTCTCGAAAGATTTATTTGCTATACTTTTATGGTTACATTAATTTACAATTTCAACACATACTCTCTATTCATGCCTCTTGAGTGGGTTTGCCAACTAAATATGTATGTATAAGTTTGATAAACTCACTAATGTAGGTTCTAATGATCCTCAAAGACGTGATGAAACCTTTTTCTTCGGCATTTAAGATTTTGTTCAAAACAAGACATTTTGAGGAACTGAAACATGCGGTCTGCAATTTCCTCAAGGTACTTATTTCCGGGGTGTTTTGATATTTTTATGTGCCACTGTAGGTGACAAAACGTAGGATTTTCAGACTTAATACAAACACAAGTTGATTGAAAATCATTTCATATGAATCACCAAGTCGAATTTTTGTAAGCGCTTTTAAATTTGAATAATAAGCGTAGATTTATCACGAATTCATGAATATAAGCTAATCCAAGACGTCTTCCAAACAATAAGCTCAAATCATTGTATGGTGTATGCTAGAAAAAAAAAGTATGTTCGAATCACGTGTACATGTTAACTAAGCACAGTTATGATTTATCATTAAATATAAACTTACCGTGTAAAGATTATAGTCTTATGATTTTATTTGTTAACCCCGTGGTTGTCTTTTATTTCCCAAAATCATAGCTCATTAATTTATCATATAAAAAAAAAAAAGAAATCGTTTCCAAAATAAGTTTACACAAAAATCGAAAGCGATATTTTTTTTTAAATCTAGAATTTCATAAAAATGTCTGTAATAATTATAGTAATTATTTTCTATACCCCTGCAGAAACATTTTACTCAAAATCCCGTCCTGGAAAAAATTCTCATTACTTTCCTTATTTGGTTGTTTTTTCTATCCTGTTGTTTTTACATAGAGGGTGACCAAATACTTTCGCAACAATTGTTGACTTATTTAATTAGGAATTTTATTCGAGTACGTATAAGTATAGGTAAGTACCGTGAGACGCCACAAACAATTATGTCATGAAACGCGTCCAATACACCAAAAGGGCTGTAAATTTGTAAAATCGCTGTTACTTAAGTAAAACATATATATGCTAACTTAGTAAAATTACTAATCTGCTGGAAAAACATTTTACAAGTCTGATGGTGAAAGGATATCCAAATATAAAACATGGGTCCGATTGATATCCAAGGGCGAATATATGGTAAAATATTTATAAATATTTAGTACTTACATATACAAAAAACAAATTTTTTTATTTTATTGCAACTGCAGTTATATATTTACTTATGTCAAGGCGAGGCTTATTCAGAGTGTATAGTCAGGTGTAGTTCAGTAGAGCAGCGACTGCAGCCGAACGTAAACATGCCCGTGGCTGCGATTGCACAATAAAAAGAGACAATTATAACATAGACATCGCACTTGTGGGAACAAAGTTTCAAGAACGGCTGTCAAATTGACCAGTTCATTATGTTCTCGCGTAGTTTCATCAGCCTGAACCGCAGGATCACAGCTAAAGCAAGCTTTACTGTTCAAGTGAGATCATAAATCATAATAGTTTTTGTGTTCGGCTTTATTCAGAATGGGGTTAGGTTTTAATTCGTGCTAAACGTGCAACTTATTTGTGCAGTATCTTCAGGTCTATTCAATTGTCATACTTTGTAATTGCTTTTTTTTGCTCACTATATTATGTTCCTACAGAACGTCACGACGTACAGGTCACTACACTTGGCTTGTCGCAACTTGGGACTGAGGCTGCAAGTTAGGTGTCACGAGATCCGAGTGCCGGTTACGAACGCTGGTTACACCAGGCATTTAAGTTTGTCTGCTGTCAAATTGCAAGATGCATCGACGAGCCCGACAAGTGAGTGTAAAGGATATATAGTTCACGTTTTGATGAAGGAAACCGAAGATGTTTTATGTGAAATCGTTTGGTTTTTATTACAGAAGAAGTCAATGCATCAGACGTCAACGAAAACAGTGTATCCAATGTCACAGGTACTCGTACTTTGTTTATCAATAGTATACTTAAAATTTGAAGTAGTGAGCATAGAGATCAATACACTTATTTTCGACAGATACGTCAAGCACAGATGATTTGCTTTCACAAATTCCTGGTGAGTTCTATAATGGATGGTACTTGAAAAATTTATCAAAGAGTTTTTATGCATTGCAACATTCTACAATGTTTAGAGCCACCAACTCCGGTCGAAGAGATAATCGAAGTTTTGCAAACAGTAGGAGAGCCTGCATTTAAAAGTCTAGGTCTTGGTAGCTGGTATCCTTCTGGTATGGTACAGCAAGCACTGGAATATTTGCACGTCAGTGGTAGCTTACCTTGGTGGGCTTGTATCATGGCAAGTGAGTCGATAAATTTTTCTTAAAAGTTCATTTGTAAAACCACTTAACATGTGTACAAAATTATTTTTTTCATTGTACTTTAGGTACTGTATTTATTAGAACAATGATGTTCCCGGTAGTTATACGAATGCAAAGATATGCAGCAAGAATGAACAATGTACAACCAGAAATGCAATTTATACAAGCACAATTGACGGATGCTCGCAGGATGGGTGACAACTATGAAGGTATTTATTTATTTCATTTTTTATTTGTATTCACTTACAAAAATCTCTTCTACGTTCAAATCTAATTTAAATGGAAAATTTTTTCAGTCATGAGGTTAACAAATGAGCTTCTTACGTTTATGAAAGAAAATAATATTGATCCAAGAAAAAATGCATGGTTACCGTTATTACAGGTAAAAGAGAGATCCAAATTCTATCGATTCAATTGTTTTGTCATACATTACTTATGAATCCATGTTTAGGCACCTATTTTCATATCATTTTACATGGGGCTTAGAGGAATGGTCAATGTACCTGTAGAAAGTATGAAAGAAGGAGGTCTCTGGTGGTTTTCAGATCTCACCATACCAGATCCCTACTTCTTATTGCCGTTGCTTACAAGTTCAACTCTTTTTATTACCCTCGAAATGGGAACAGATACTCTTAAAGTAGGAAACATGGGATTTCTCAAATACGTTCTCCGAGCGATTCCTGTTGTAATGTTTCCCTTCATCATCAAATTCGAAGCGGTAATTATACATTATCAGTAAATGATTGTATCCTATTTCTTAAAAATACGATAAAACAGATCCTTTTCATTTACGTATTGCTTAAAATATGATCAAACATTTTTAGGGTATACTTTGTTATTGGGTATCAACCAATCTATTTTCACTGGTTCAAGTCGCAGTACTTAGGCGTCCTAAGGTGAGGGCATACTTTGATATTCCGGAATTGATTAAACATGATACCAAAAAGTTACCAATTGCGAGGAAAAATTTTGTTGAAGGCTTTAAGGATTGTAAGTTTTTCTTTAAAATTATAGCATTTCTTGATGAGATAGCATTTTAAATTGAAAAGATAAATTTTATTACAGCATGGAGAAACATAAAAGTAGCTCGAGATGTTGGGGATCGTGAAATGTATGACTCGCTGGTTTTCACAAAAGCCGGTAAAGGACCTATACCAAAAACATACAAATTCGATCCAACGAAACCACATCCAGCAAGCATCATTCAGAATAAAATAAAATCCGACCAAACAAAAGGAAAACTTGTAAATACTATTTTTACTAAAACAAGCGAAAAAAACTCCACGAAATCAAATCCAGCAAATACAATTTTAACGAAAAAGAAAGACTAATGTTTATAGCTTGAAGTACTTTATTAGAAATTAATTTTACATTGTACAAAACAGAATAAATGTAATTATAAATACACAAAATGTTTCTACACTAAGGCTTTTTTTTTTGTTATATTCGAGCTTTGTACAAAAACTTTTATTTTGTATTAAGAATAGCCATATTTTTATCATACATCATAGTTTAAAAGAATAAAGAAGCATATTACGTGCTAATGTTGAACTTGAACAAAATGCATACATGTGTTAACAGATCATTTTTATTATTATTATTATTACCATTAGGGTAATCAAATCCTCCAATGAATTTAATTGAGGATACTTATACATTATCCTAGTTAACCATTATTTAAATCACGTGAATTTTAACTGTATTAAAATATTTTATACAAACTAGATTAACGCATTGTATTCAAAACAAGGGTAACTATGATTCACATGTCTGGCAATCATCATCTTTTTCTGGATCTGAATCCTCTGCTACAGTACTTTCTAAGCATTGTTCTATGACAGTCAAAAGATATTTGTTTTCAAGAGCTGCTGCAACTCTCTCTTTATCCGCTAGCTGTTTATTAACAGCTGTCTCTGCAACATGTGTACCTGGAGTGATCGTGACACTAACCTTGAACTTGGCTGGGATTGTCCTCAAGAGTTGTGTCCTGATTGATAAACCAATGAGCGTTGCCATACTGCAATGTGGGATGGTTGGTGTGAACTGAACATTGATTTCATTATTTTCATTGTTTACCTAGAAAAGGAGAAGTAAAAATTCGTTTTTCAATCAATCGCTTTGGTTACTTCAAATATTCTCAATTATATAGTAGTACACATAAAATGACATGCTTTAGTCAATAAAATGTAAACCTCAAGTATACATATTGTTTGATTGCAAAAGTATATTCTTTTACAAAAATGTTTTTTAATAATTTTTACTTACTTCGATTAAACTCTGCTCAACGACATTCAGCTGTTCCAAAGTAAGCGGGTGTTCAGGATCAGTGATGTTCCTCAACAATTCTGATAAAATAAAAAAATTTATTAAAATAGTTGAGAAAAAAACAGCTGTCAGGCAAGTATTCTGTAGAAATAATAATTTACCAAAGATACTTCGAGCATCGTACACGTCGGGATTCCGAGCTACATTTTCAGATTTCTCATCTGTTCCTAATTTCTCCTCTAACTTTGGATATATCTTAGGGTTTGGATTTTCCAAGAGCTTACTCATTTAACACTTGATACGGAAAAACTCACGAAAAGAAATGATTAATAAATTGTGATGAGAAAAAAAATCGATGACACCAGCTCGAACGACAAGTATAGAGTACCGCTGGTAACTTGATAAGATCGCGTGTGTTAACTGTATAACGCGTGTGCATGTATACTTACTTAATTATCTATCAATGGAAAGGAAAAGGTTTGTCCAGCGCAGCATCAGCAACTTAGCCGACTCAACGAAGTTAACAATTTAAGTTACCCTAACGGCGGTATTAAGACACCTATTGTATTACACATCGAAATTTATACGTGCCTCATATATAATATATGTTATAGCGCATCAGAAGAAGAACGTTATCTATCTTATCGTTTAACTTATGAAGTTAACTTTATACGTAAATTTACAGATAATTAAGTGCAATATAGGAGTAATCGACAATTTCGGCATCCAATTTTTCCATTTCATACTTAATTTTCATGCAATTCATTTCAATTTTGCGTATTGAACTTTTTCTTTGGAGGTTTTGAATAACGGTGAACCCATATTTTCATATATCTTGGGTAGAGGCCCCTTACAGTCAGCCCAGCCACTGAGTGCTTTTTATCATCAGTCGAGAGTTTTTTCGGGAAAAAACTAATTCTTTAAGTCATCAAAAAATATATATCAAAGGATTGGCAGCATTGAAATCTGGACACAGTATTTTTTAAATTATCTTTAGTATCATAAGAAAATATGTTAGACGTGTACATGCATATATTTATATCACTCTCACATCAAATCAAGTGCAGCATCATGCATCGATCTTTTTTTTATTTATTGATGGAAGGAGTGCAGATTAGCAAAACACTGGAGTAGATAGAAAATAAAATAACAAGAAAGCATCGATCCTCTATGCAAGAAAGTGTGTAAGTGTATATTTTATACTTGAATATGTTTCATTGTATACTCTATTTTCCTTTTTGTTTCATGGATATTATATACTTAAGTTTATACACACATGTATCACGGTATCACCCACGTCAATAAATACTAAATACGTCATGATATGATATATCCAGATAAAAACCCTACATGCAGGCACGGCACGTCGGACGTACGCAGTTTGGCTTATTTTTCGTCGTCGTGCTATATGTTTATATGACATATATATACATATATATATATATATATACATGTGGTGATATAAATATAAAATAGCTAGCAGAAAATCCTCGGAGTTGTCGTCGGAGGATCATCCGAAGATACAGTTACAAAATGGTAAGTGTGTAAATAAAGTGCTAACGAATCGTCAAATTGATCGCAAGTGCAAAATGTGTCGATGCAACGGGTTTACGTTGGAAACCTCAAAGACTCGTTGATTATAATTCTTAAGTGTATCTAGTTCCATGTTGTTAACCTACAAGTGTACAAAAACAGTGTTTCTTCGCGTAACAATACTCGCGACATTTTTTTGAAAAAAGTAAACTTTATATTATACAACCCAAGCGTCTTTCATTTTTTCTTGTTCGTGCGGAGACCGCGCTTATTTATCATTCCCTTCGACGAGGGATTGACAGTCCATCTTGGACTTGTTCGCGTGTTCCGAGTCTCATATTTTGGAACGATACACTTGGATTTATAATTCATCAACGTCTCTTGATTTTTCACCACTTATACTTGCATCGAGATCTCTCTCAGTGTTGCTTATTTTTTAAAAGTGAAAATGCAAAATACTCGAGAGAATTCCGAGATTGTGATAGCAATGACAGCTGACCAATGACACAATGACTAATTCTAGCTCATTATGTGTTGTTGCAGAACAAGTTGAAATTTTCCCAGCGAGACAAGGTGAAAAAGTTTATTACTTTCACACAAACTGGCGAACAAACTGCTATATATTGCCTGGCTCAGAATGATTGGAAGCTCGACTTGGCCAGTGACAATTACTTCCAAAATCCAGAGGCTTACTACAAGGAGCCAAAAAACGTGGCAGACAAAAAGAAGCTTGAAAGCCTCTATACTCGATATCAAGGTATTTATTTGTTAAATCGTTCATGTGCTTCTTTGTCTACTTTTTGGTATTTTTCGTTCCATTCTTTTGTTGGAATAAAGAAAGGTTTATTATGTATACACATGTATAAACTATAGTCTAGTCATTTGATTACCTCTTTTAGATCCAGGTGAAACAGACAAAATATCAGCAGACGGTGTTATAAAGTTCTTGGATGACTTGTGTCTCCATCCAGAAAACAAACTGGTTTTAATTATAGCTTGGAAATTCAAGGCTGAGACACAATGTGAATTTACAAAAGAAGAGTTCATTAATGGCATGACAGATCTAGGGTAAGTAATAACTTTATTAAGTTTGTTAGTAGATAAGCTATTGTATTGTTAAGTAATTTATTTCAAGTACATAATTACGTTTCCTTTAGTGTTGATAGTATAGAAAAATTGAAAGCCAGACTGAGTAGCTTAGAAAATGAGCTAAGAGATGCTTTGAAATTTAAAGACTTGTATCAGTTCACGTTCAGTTATGCAAAAAATTCAGGACAAAAAGGACTTGATTTAGATACAGCAATTGCTTATTGGCATATTGTGTTAAAAGATAGATTTCAGTTCTTAGATTTATGGTGCGCATTCTTACAGGTGAACAATTTTACAATTTAACCAATCCATCTAAAATGCTACCTATATTTTGTGAATTGCAATATAATTTTTTTTTTACTTTATGCAGGAACATCACAAAAGGTCCATTCCAAAAGACACATGGAATTTACTATTAGATTTTGCTCTTATGATAAATCCAACGATGAGTAATTATGATGAAGAGGGTGCCTGGCCAGTACTGATTGACGATTTTGTAGAGTGGGCACAGCCACAAGTACAGCATCAGTCACTTTAACATCGCAGTTGGTTTCATGCCAGTCAAATTTTAACTTGAGGGACAACAAATTATTATTTGTACCTAGTTTCCAGCTGAGCCAGAAGCCACCAAGATTAAGTGGAATTCGTAAGACAAAATATTTTTCCTCCCAAAAACCTGTGTTGCCTAGACACCAAATTATTTTTTCACACGAAATCGTTTTCAATCGATAATTGAATAACTACCAAAAAACGCCATGTAACAAAAGAAAAAAGAATTGTGGCTTGTTTGACTGCCACAAGAGTTTGCTATTTTTTTTTAATGAATGAATTGAGATTACCTTCAACGTTCTTTTTCTCTGCCTCTTCTATGCCGATGTACACTAAACTATCGAAGCATTTTATTAAATTCGATAAATAAAAAATAATGGACAGTTAATGCCTTGTATAAACTTAGCACAATTAAAATTTCGACTAATATTGGGCACTATCTAATTTTATTTACTCAAGCAACCACAAGTTGTGCTACAAAAGGTTAAGAATTGTTCTGCTCTTTGTTGAAATTTACAAGTTGTGTTACTTTTTGTACAAGGTGTCGATAAACATTGCTTAAATTGCAAGTCCTTAGTGTCAAATTAAATTGCAACCGTCTGAAACTAATTTAGTTTGAGTTATAAGGACAAAAGTTATAGCGTGAGTTTTTTAGAATCAAATAATTCGTACGTTACTATTTTGTCCAGAAAATAAAAAATATGCATTTTTCTTAGAATTTATTAACAGTTCCTTTGAATGAACAAGTATGGGTCGGACTTGTTACGGATTGATTTCAATACACAACTTTTCACAACTTTACATGCATTTCTTACAAACGAAAAATCTAATTAATATTAGAACCATCATTTATCAGAAAATCAATAAATTTTAAAAGTCCAGAAAAATTTTAAGTTGGAATTTTTTGCAATAACTTTATTTTCTAATATTAATTTGACTAGCAGCAAACATGTGCATAGGCTGTGATAAAGCGAAAAATTTTCAAGAATTATGTATTCAACCGAAATTTTTTTCCTTCATATTCTATTCCTGAATTAAATTTGTAGTACATCAGTTTCTATGCTATTTTGTATGATTGCATGTAACTTAGATTAAAGTCACGTTTTTTGATGTGTGACGTTTCTATAATGAATAGGAAAGTTACCCACTTTTTTGTGAATAAACGATCGACGACCAAACGATTAAAAATAATGGAAAAAGAGCATATTATGTAATTGAAAAATTGAACTTGAAAAGTCGGCGAGTCTTTGTGTACCGCGATGCAAATAATAATAGATGTAAGAGGGCTAAATTGATTAGTGTTTATAACTTTTTTTTTTTTTTTTTAGCTATACCGAAAGAAAACTGTTCATATTTTATTTAAGGAATGAAGATAAATTATGAAAAAATCAATTCTAGATTTTAATATAAATAACGTAAGTTACTATCAAACAAAAAAAATAATAAAATAAGAAAAAAAACCAGGAAAGAAAGAAAAGAATGAGAAAAACTAGGTAAATAATGCGGCAAAAGGGATTGTTTTCGGTATTGATATATTTGAGGTGCGGCAAGTCTATTGTAAAAATAAAAAAAAAATCAGAACATCGATGTATTAAAATAAACTACAGCGAGTAGTCATGTTTTTGTCTCTTTCGACGATTAATTTTTAACACGAGTATTCAAGTCTTTAAAGGAGCGTTAGGATGATTGTAAATAATGTAAATAAACGTGACGTTACAGTAATCTGAAATAGAGCTGGTTCTAATAAAGCACTACATTTCAGTGACATGTGTTGTTTCTTATAATTTATTTAAATATCCTGGTTATCAATAGTAAAAAAATTTTCGTTGTATAATTTTTCATTTTTTATGCATAATACTTTTTCTTTTACTTTTTTTTTTAGTTACTTGAGTTATTTTTTGTTAGACATTCCACACTGGCATCTGTTACAACTGTCAGACTTGTGTTCAGGCTGATGATACAAACAAGTTAGCTCGTACTGATTGGGACTCACCTGATAACAATTTTGTATCACGTCTTTGATGTACCAGTTACATAATTCTTCTAAACTTGAAATTGGAGCCTAAGTGAAAAATACGTGTATTTGATTCAATAATTGGTATTTTATTTATGCCTGATAAATGTTGAAAAATCTTACTTGAGCTACAACAAGGCCCCTATTAGTGTTTTTTGTGTTGTGACCATGAGAGTCGAATATAATAGCCTGATGAAAAAATTGATAGATTAAACCATATTTTCAACTAGATAGTGTGTTAATCATACCTTTTTAGTTTTCTGTTGGAATATAAATAGTATCGTTCTACCGCAAGTAATCAGTAGTACGAATAAATTTGATGATTTCGGACTTTTGTACCATTCACACAGAAAACTCCTTATATTTTTAAATAAACTGCACTCCAAATCTTCGTGAAATACTTGAAATTTCTAAAAATACAATAACTTCTGATGCTGCTTTGACACACAATTATGTGAAAAAAAAGTCTTTTTTTTTTCAATCATACCCATTCTTTGATTGCACTCAACTTCGAGCCTCCAAATTGAAGTGCCTCCTCGACATTCAAATACGGATTCTGCACCAATTTTTTGTCAACGATACACATGTGTATTCTGTTTCCCTCGATTATCGACTTGGCAATTACAATGTTGAATTGCTGGCAACCATCAATATCTCCAATCAGCAAGTCCAGTTGACTTATTCGATAAGCTACCAGCAAACAAATTAATGTGCAAGCTTCGCTGACTGATGGTATTGAAATCAAAGACGTGATGTTTCTTAGTACTTTGTTTAATTTGTTTATAACTAAAAGTACTTCATTGTGTGCATTGGCTTACTTTCTTGACCCGGAGGATATTTGCTTTGGGTAAAGTCAGCTTGGTACCAGAGTATGTTGACGCAGCTGTACTTTTCCTTGTAATAACAGGGAAAGCGATTGTCGAAAAGCGGTGGAAGTGACATAGTTCTGATGATCTCTCATTTACCTGCATTTACTGAGAATTTTGCGATCGAACTTGGGTTCATGAGTCGACGGATTTTATCTGTATTTAATTTTTTGTTAACTTTTTTTGTATAAATCTTTCATTTAATCATTTTTTTTTATGTATACATGTACTGTAAATTTAATGGTCTAAACATGTTTTCCTGATTAACCTAAGTTTTTATTTAAAAAATTTTTTCATGCTGTTTGAACTTTGACAATTGTCCGATTGTCAACTACATTCGCAAACAATTTTTTTTCTCCCCGCGATGCTGTCAGTTTTGAATTTTGCGCCATACTCGGAAGTCAAACGAGAAACCATGAACATTTTTTGAGTGGGTTTCTTAGTTCTGCCAGTGGCTCAGTGCCCTCTCAGTGGTAGAGCGTTTGCCCTCTGCCTGCTGGGAGGCTTGGGTTCGATTCCCCGCTCCGTCCACTCACGTTACCTCTGTGGGGTTTTTTCTCCACATGTTGCATTATCACTGTGACTGCTCCTGACTTTTACGGTATAATACCGCGCTGCAGTCAGTTATCAAAAACGGCAACAAATGAAAACCTCTAAAAACATAACATGAAATGTGGCGTAACGGAGTCCATTAGGTATACCCAAAGCCAAATAAAGAATAAGACAAGACAAGAGTGGGTTTCTTTTAATACTTATCAAAGTATTTGACTGTAGCCACTTAATTACAAAACTATGGTTTAATTACATTAGTTTTTGCACTACAAGTTTACAAGAGATTTTTTTGGCAAAAGTTTGTAAACTAATGAATCTCTCATTTGACTCAAGTAGACAGTTCTAGCAGACGCCTCTCGTTCAGTATTTCTGTAGTATTTTTACAAAAATCTGTCAAAATGGCGGCGGCCAGATTAAGCACGAAGATCAAAGAATTGCGAATTTTACTGTGCCAAACGTCGAAAGCCAGCGACGGTGCAAGGTAAAACAATTATCCTGACAATCATCTACTTGTTTAACCGATTGTCGTCAGTGCGATAATTAAATTTTTTTCGAAACGAAAGTTGTAAAGTTTGACATGTGCAGGTTATATCATTGAGAAATTCGAATGTCAATTGATTTTTATTATTTTTCAGAAATTTTATCTTTCAACATTACGCATTGATTAAAAAGGCAAATCCCACGCTACCTATTTTGATTAGAGAATGCGAGAACACCGAGCCACGGCTCTATGTTCGCGTTGGTAAGTTTTTCCATTTGCTGTACCCTACATTCATGTATACTTGTTGTTTTTTCATCTCATTGTAAAACCGCTTAATGTTTTTAATATACTGTGTAACAGTCAATACTTGAACAGCTTTATGTATGTGTGTTGCAGAATACGGTAAGGAAACGTGTTACCCGCTGTCAGATCTCAGCGTAGAAGATGTGGTACAGACGTTCAAGCAGGCAACCAGTGTATGATGAATGAATACTCGTCTTGTTGATTAATTTTCATATGATGTACGGTAATTTATTATAGTTGACAATTAAATTAACTCCTCTAACAAGAGTGTCACGTACTTTTGTATGGGTACATAGAGGGTTAATTATTTTTACCAGTCAAATCGGCAATTAGTGTTTTTTTTAACGTTTATTTAGAAAAATCGTTAAAATTCGAACATGAACACAATAAAAGCAATAAATACACATTTTGTTAACTTGTTTACGTTTATTTTCTATTTTTTATTTTTTTTTTCATAAGCGCAAATTTCATTCGTAATTTGATAAATATAATTCACCTATTAAGGAACTATCTATTCCAATGTACAAGTAACCATTATTTCCTACAAAAATAATACATCTTAGTATCTGTTGCGAGCTCTGCTTGTGATGACAAAAAATATATTTATCGGAATTTGAAGAGATACAGTTTTTTTTCTTTTTTTCTTTAATTTTTCATCTAGTCAAATTTAGGAAGCCCAAATTCTTCGGGCTTGAATTGTTCTAAGCTTTGAAGCACCAGAGTTGCTCTTTCTTTGAATTTATCTGGCAAATGTTTGTCAGGTACCATCACAGTTTGCATGCCTGCAGCAATTCCAGCTTCTACTCCATTTGGAGCATCCTCAAATACAAGGCACTAAAATATAATAGTTATTACTCGTTTACATCTCAATTTTCACGATATGTCGCTTTTTAAGTTTATAAAAACCTTGGATGGATCTGGAGAATCTGGAAATCTTTCCGCGGCAACCAAAAATACGTCAGGGTTGGGTTTTCCCTTTTTGACGTCGGGATCAGAGCCTCCAAGAACCTTGTGATGAAAAAGGTCAAACATTTCTGTCAAGTGTTTGGTCTTTAGGGCAAAGCTCTCTGCACTGGAGCTTGTGGCTAATGCAATAGGAACATTGTGTTTCTTCAGATGGCGCAACAGTCTTTCAGCACCTGTCAGCAGTTTAGACTTGCGTTAATCATTTTAAATTTAACTTCACATTTTTATGACAATACTTATATGAAGCAATTTTAAATGATCGATTTGAAGGTAAAATGTTATTATGAATGTAATGTCAATCAATATTTTTCTTGCATGATTGTTGGGTATATTAAGAAATTTACTTGTACTATCCACAAGAGCTTGGCAGATACACTTTCGTACTTTACTCAATATTTTCAAGTACACTTTTCAACCATTTGATCAAATCATCAGAATAATAGAAAACTTTCTTAGAGATAGGTACATGTAATATACAATAATTCGATGTAACATCAAAGTAACATTTATCAATAAAACTTTTAAGTAAATTTGTGATCAAACTAAAAAAGAAAAGTCTTGGGACACGAAACACTGGTGTTGTGGAAGTCGAGATGGAAAAAAAATTTTTTTTTGTGTATATTAAAAAAAAAAAAAAAAAAAAAAAAAATTACTGCTATCTAAAAACAAAAAAATGTAAAAATGTGGCTTTTTGCAAGTGGGCTGTGAAAGAAAAGGCGCAAAATTGATCATCAAAATGACACAACTACACAAGCAAGCTGACAGAGAGCTCCGTGATAAACATCAGCCAAGTGTCATGATGGTGAAGGCATTTTCAAAACTTCAAAAGTAGAGCATGTTTGGATAAATTGATCTTTAACCTGGCAACATCTTAACGTGATTAAACATTTCTCTCTGCAAGCGGTGGTACGCATCCTGAAACTCATTGATGCTTAAGGGCAGCTTGTAATGGTTTATAATAAGTTCGGCGCCAATGCGCTCTGGTCTGCCTAACACCTGGAAGGCCAGATCACCGCCGTAACTGTAGCCGTACTTCTCGCAGATAGTACAATAAATTTTCTTGTACACCGTTTCGGAATCTGCGGGCGAAAAAGCAGAGGAAACAAAGCCAAGATTAGATGGTTCTTATTTGAAACTTTGAGTCACCTGGCATTGGTTTAGTCGTGGGGAATATTTGATCGTATTCAGCCTTGAGACGTTCCAACAGCTCATCAACCTGCATGGGCAGATCGAACGTATCGATCATGTAACGCGCTAACGGTCTTTGATGAAAGCCCATTGTCTCGGCCTTGTTTGACCACGTGAATTCCTTGTTGTAAGGACTAAGGATACGATTAAAAACTGTTGTGTACAGGAATTCGGTATCTAATAAAGAGATTGGTCAAGGGTAAACCAAAAACAAAAAAGCAATAGTTAAAGTATTAGATACCACAGGATCATATTAATTTTCTTTTCATAGGTATTTTAACATTTTTTTACTATCATTAACACACATGTTCAATTTCATACTGTGTAAACATGCTTTATATCGACAGTGACGGAGATCTACAAAAAATTTAGAAATACGTAGGAGATTAAACCATTATCATAAGCCTAGTAATTGTGATTATCTTTTTAAGACAAGGTCACCCGTATGCCAACTATATATTATGTAATAAAATACATGCATTAACATTGGAGTTTTGTTACGCTTTGCTTCTAGTTTGACTAATTATCAAACCCAACTAGAAAAAAAAAATTAGAAATTTTTAGAAACGATGTAATATTGTTATTCAAGATAGTTGACATTTAAATCGGCCAACTTGTAAATTATTTCGTGATACGCGGTAATTTTACAAAAAAGTTACACAAAGGTGATGAAAACATGCAACTAAAAATCAATATTCTATACTCTGTAGAGAATATAACTAGTGTTAAAAAATAATCGTTTGACGTGACACGCACAATATTGAGCTGTAGTTGCGGCAATACCCTAGGCATTAAAGCCCATTCATACATTAAAATCATTCAATAAAGTATACTTAGTAAAAAAAAAAATTGCCAATTTCATCACCTTGGAGAGTAAATCAAACGGCTGTATGTACGTGCAAGCCAACTGATGGACTATAGCGTGTGTAACAGCTTTGACATTGACACCTCAAGCCCGGAAAACGCCTAACATATATACCTATACGCTTGATTGAAAAATCAATCAGCTGTCTCGAAAACTATTTTCATCCAGCTATTGTATTATTCAACTCTAGGCTTCATTATTAGGAAAAAAAAATGAAAAAAGGATCAAACATCGTAGCAAACGGGCAAACAAAAATCCGTAAAAGCTCGGATCATTATCGTGACTATAAAGATAGTGGGTGCATTGCGTCATCCGACACTACTTATAAGCATCACAAAAATTTGGTGAAAACTCGCACAGCAGCAGCCGACAGAGTAAAATTGAGAGAAAATCGTAAGTATTATGTACATGATAATGGAAAATTCCCAAAAAATTCCTCTGGAACGCGCGCGTGGCCAATGGTTTACTGCTGCTGGGCGCAAAAAACATGAATAAAAACACTCATCTGCAACGTAGGTATTTACTAATTGTTAAAGTAGGGGTATTTTTAAGTTATCCAAAAGTACACGTATGGAAATCGAGCAAATACTTACCTATGAGCAAGCCATCCATATCAAAGATACAGTGAGTCACGGGTTTGAATTTTCCTTGCGCCATGGCTGTACTATAAAATAATGATTGTTTATTTTTTAACATGGTAAAAGGGAGTCGGGTTAACTGTCGCAAAGCCATTTTTTTCTAAAAATAATAGATTTCTTGTTTATTATTGACTTTCGACAGATATCGCACTATCGAGAGTCCGACACCGACGAGTGTAATACTACTTATGAGCTGGGGAAAAGCCCAAACACAAATTAAGCCAGTGGTGCAGGTATGTGTATATATATGTAACTTACTTTTGTGTGCAATACAAATATAGATATCTCCTTTCAAACGCTATAAGGTATCAACTTTCGTCAAAAAGAAAACCTAATGCGTGTATATATCAATTCGTTGATAAACTTGAAAGAAGGATGTAAATTTACTTGGCAAAAGAGTTTATATTGTAACTAATGAATAATTCACTTTTCAATTTTTGCATGCACTAGATACTTGTGTTCTTTTTTTTTTTTTTTTACAAGAATACAAGAAAGTGTAAAAAAGCACGAGGTGTAAATACGATGTATCCCTCGCCTCAGTTGTCGACAAACTAAACCACTTAGCGGCTTCACTTCGGACCAACACTGAAAACACACCACCCTTGAAGCTCACTGCTCAAACTCAAACCATTTGTAAAGACTGCATAGAAGCAGACGGCTCACTTTTACACACAATGCAGCCGTCACCACTATGCACGAAGAAAAAATTCCCTAGGATCTCCCTATAACCATACAAGCTGCTGCAGAAAGTGATATTCAATCGATTGTTTATAAATAATTACTGGATTATAAAGGGATATAGACTTTTAAAGTGTCGTCTAGTACTAGAGACTTTAATTTACAATAATTAAATGAATAAGAGAAAGCAGTTTTTGCACTTGATATTATGAGGAATAATGGTTTTAAATATACAGTGATTTAATGAATTTGTTTATTTGATTTTTATTATTTTGCAGGCTATGGAGGCGTGGGTAGAGAAAAAAAAGGTTTGTTTAGTCGGTTCTTGAACTAAAAAAATACTACTAAATGTCTTTAAATTTTATAAATCGTCAAGAATCAATAATTGTGACGATTTCATTGAGCAAATTGAATTTGGTTTCAACAAGCTTCTATAGATATTCAATTTTATGTTAATATGTCAATTAATGGTATTTAAGTTAAGCAATTAGTTAAATTTAAGAAACATTTTTATTCGATTTTTTACTTTAAATACAAAATATATATTTACTATTTTAGAATGTACCAGCTAGTTTAAAAAAGGCATTATCATCCCACAACATATATACATTTGGACAAAAATTATAATAGAATCAACTTAGGGTTGAAAAAAGTACTCGATCTTCAGCTAGACTCCATTCCTAACTGTGACTGTATTAAAATATATGTAATCTCTTGCTGGCTCTAGCAGTCATTTTTCAAATTAAGAAATCACAGATGCTACTTGCCTGCGTTTACGTTGACTAATTAAGTAGTAACACTGTTGATCCCAATTCATGAAAATCGGTAAAATCTTATAAAAATCTATACATGCAAAATGCAAATAAAGGTATAAAGTGAGAATTCTTTGCACTAATTGAAGAAATTCTATGGATTATTTTCAACTGAGATCGTTGTCACCGTTCCCGTACATATTTTTTCGTGCATAAGAAGATTTTCAGCATGGCCAAAGGTCTTGGAACATTTAGGGCATGCAAAAGGTTTGTGCCAATGCAATCGCACGTGTACACGAAGTTCGTCGCGGGTTGGATACTTTTCATTACACTTAACGCAACGGTACGTCAGTTGAGATTCACAAACGCGACACTTGAACGCGTACTTAAGAGCTTCCTTGGACGTATTGCATTTGATACAGTACGATTGCATCAAGTCTTCAGCTTCTAAAAATTTACATATTCAGTTTGAGAGAACTTTCATGCAATTTTAATTGACAGGGATAACTATGGTTGTTTTTTCTTACTTAATTGTGGCGCATTGCATTTCTTAACAACTTTTGGAACATCTGAGTCAATGTTGTTAACTTTTGGAATATCTGAATCAATGTTATTAATGATTTCCTCTTTCTTATCACAATCATTGGGTTTTCGTTTAGTGATTTTACTCTTGCAATAAGTATGGTGTACTTTCCTCATGTGAGCTTTCAAGTTGTAACCATATTTTGTTTTGTAAGGGCATAGCTTGCATTTCGAAGTAGCTTCAAGTCCACAAAATATTAAATGCTTCTTCAAATGTAAAACAAATATCTTGCATTTTGGGCACTCTGATTTCATTGTCGATTGCTGAATGGAAATTTTGGGCTTTATTTTTTCATTTGCACTTTCTTCTGTGGTGATTTTTCCATTTCTACCTTGTGGCACAATTTCAGATTGATATTCTTTATATTTTATTATTTTGAAGATTTTATTATCCTCTTCTATTTCCATGGAAACTCCTTTTCCTCGTTTGCCTGCCGAGGTAAGATCCCAAGGATTGATGCCATGGGTACGAATGTGCTTTTGTATACAATTCAAGACCGAAGTTTTATAATCACACTTGAGACACTCGTAACTAGCACTTGGGTTGCAAGAACTGTTCATATGATACATCAAACTTTGATAAAACTCATACGTTTTACTACAAACCATGCAACGATAAAGTAATATTGTATTGCATTTTTCACAATGCCTTTCTTTAAAGTTTTGAACCATGTCTTTATTTTCGTTGCACTTGGGACATACTACTTCAGCCACTTCATGCAAAGCTACGGTATACATATTTTTCATTAAAAAATGTATTTTTCTTGTTTTTATCAATAAAAAACCATGAGAACTTACGTTTTACTAGAGGGACCGAAGACGAATTACCATTGGAAGAAGTATTAGGTTTGGATTTTCCTGTAGAACATGAAATAAAAGTTAGGCTTTGAAATTGTTTTTTAAATACACGTTAATGTAAGAAAGTAGATCACAAACTTACATTAAAAATAATTGAAATCAGAAAATAAAATTTTACATGAAAGTTACCTGTTTCTTTGGGAGCTTTAGGTGCATCTAGAGTTGCAGATGTTTCTTTAGCCTCGTTTTGTTTGACAATCTCGCTCTCAATTTTACCTGCGTGAATCTGATTGGTATGGCTAGTTAGATTGCTCTTATACTTGGTCATGTATGGACAGTATTGGCATTTTAAATGTGGGGCAACTCCACAGTACATTTCATGCCTTTTTTGAGAATCTATACTTTTACATGTCTTGCCACATACTGGACACTGATTTTTTGGTTTCTTATTCTGTGAAACTACAAAATAATTTTTATATTACTCATAGTATACAACTAATATTTATGAAAATTACCAAGTAATAATTATTAAACATATATTTTTTGAACTTTATAACCATAATCGACGAAAAAAAAAGATTATTTAATATATCCACGATAAAGGCAAAGGTTCATAACATTGCAAAAGTCAGTCATACTTGATTTTTTTTTGACGAGATTCTTTGAGATGACTCCACTTTTATTTACATTGTTCACAATTGTGGCCTTATGCTTTCTTGAATGATGTCTTTTCAAAGCTGATTTGAAATTCGTTTGATATGTACAATAATCGCATTTCCAATGAAAATTTCCGATACCTGTACAGCTTTCGGCATGTTTGTAAGCAGTTGATGTTGATAAAAATCGCCTCTTACATTTCAAACATCTTTTATTTCTAACGATACCTAAATAAATTATTCAACCCGAATTATTAAACCATTAACTATTTTTACAAAACTTTTAAATTTTGCATTAAAAAAAAGATAATGCTTACGTGGTTTTTTTTCACTTTTGTCACTTTCAACGTTAGTAAGCTTGTTAGAATTGTCTGTGAAACATAACGAAAATTAACAATTATAAAATTGCAACATGATGGCAAATAAGTACAAAATAATTAGTTATTCAATGTATACCTTGTTGCTCCTCAGTACAATGTTCCTTATGTTTATCATGCAAGTGCTGGTACATTCCGTAAATAGTATTCTCGTATTGACTGCATATCAAACATGTCAGTATCATTTTTACTTTGCACCCTCCACATTCTGATATTTTTCCGTTGTAAACTCTAGCTACTTCATTACATTTTAAACAAATCAGAATAGTGAATTTTTCTATATCAGCCAGAACTAAAAAATTTTATTTTTGTATTTAAGATCATAATTCAAAGTCAGATGTTCAAAAATATTTGCCTAAAAGTCTCACCCAAGTCTCGTTTAACAACTGTTTTTTGAGGATTGACTTTTACTTTTGGAGAACTGATTGTTGACGTCGGAGAGTTTACTTGAGTATTTACTGTCTCGCTCTCATTAACTGTTGATTTTTGAGAGCTCATTCGAGAGCTTGATCTCATTTTATAATGATCACTTGCTTTTTTCTTGAAAGCGTGATGAAGTGAGACGTGTTTGGCAGCACCGCAATATGTATCAGTTATATGATCTTTATTTTTACACAACAAACATTTATACTTCATTGTTTTTTTACACTTGGAGCATTTTACAGTAGTACTACAAGTTTTCATTTTAAGTATAATACGGCATTTTGGACAAAAATTCACGACTGCATCTTTTTTTTCTGAAAAATCATATTTCTTGCTTTAATAAATGACTTTTTATTTAAATGCTTTGCAATTTATGAAATTTTTCACAGAACTTTGGCTAAAATATCATTTTTACTTTTCATGTCTCAACTGCTTTACATACTACATATAAAAATACGAAGCAGAATGAAATGTAAAATACTCTGATATATTAAAGTAAAGGCTTACCTATCCTTCTTCTAATTCTGATTTTTTTTTGCTCCATGACTGTGGTATCAAGTCGTTTTAACGAATTTCTAGTAGTCATTTTTTCATCTTTTGCTTCAGATTTTGATTGCTTTAATGCACTTGACTTATCAGAATTAATATTAGTTGATTGTGGGGTAGGCGTTAGATTCTTACTTCTATTTCTTGTCACATAGGATCTGCTTTCGACTTTGGTCGAATTCAATTCGTTACTGTTAGCTGCACATTCACTTTTACTATCATCATTCAAGTCATCAGCTTCAGTGAGTTTTAATCGATCACCTTCTACTATAACAATTTTTATAAGATTGACTTCTAATGTTGTGAGAGAACGTTATATGAAATTTGTCTATTTCATTATACATACGTGAATCATCGGACATTTTGAGTTCAAAATCTTCTTCTGAACTGTCGTGTTCCCATGCATCTTCTTCCATAGCATTGCTATTTTCTTGTCGAAAACTTATATTATTGGTTTCATCATCAGATGAATCATTTTCAACATCAACGTCCGTATCTTCTGAAATACATATTAATTGCATTTGTTGTGTATAACTATCACACAGTAATTTTTTTTGTTTATCTTACCAGATTCTTCTCCCATTATGGCAACGCGATTATTACTTGAATTTTTTTCAGCCATTACATCTTCAGACTTATCTGAATTTTTAGAATTTTCTAGCCCAGCAGAATGTTCATCTTTTACATTGGTTTTATGTACATTAATACCAGTATTAAGTGAAGCAATACTTGCAATTTTGTTGTTCATAGTGCCTATGGAAAAAAAGTTATATAAATCTTACTATTTACAGTACTGTATTGTATTTGATAATTTTTAATTACTTGAAATAGGTGGTTCAACGTAATATCTGTACATTGGCTCATCATCTGGAAATCAAGTAAAAAAAAAGTATGAGCATTGGTTTTAGTACTATTTCAATGAAATGTACTTACTTACCAGAATAATCAGTCACATTTGAAAGATCAAGTTCCTCTTTGATGTAGCACGAAGATACTGTCAAATATTCATGAGCTAAAAAAAAAATAGGAACAGTGTAATTCAAAAGTTAGAAAAAATTGAAAAACAAAACTAAATTTCAAACGTATGATCGTTTACAAGTAAACACTTGTTGCTACTACCTGATGGCATGCCCTCCATCTTGGGTCTTCCCAATGATAAAAATCTACGCTTCAGTTATTATCCAACGTACTTAATCTTCAAATTGAGCATCAAAATCGCAAGTCCCTTCACCAGTTCACCCCTGAGTCATATGTCTACACTCATAACGACAACGCCGCTTTTCGTAGGTTATGTGTTACTAAAAAAAAACTGAGTGTGCACGACCGCGAGAGAATCGAGATACTCATCGGATTCATCATTTATTTTTCGAATTCTGACAAACTTACTGGTAAATAGTACTCTTTTTGTAAGTAAATCACGTCAAAATTGCGATTGTTCCACACACAATTAGTCTATATTACATACTACATAGACCTTGAAAACTTGAAAAATTGAATGTAACATATACAAGTTTTTCGTTTTCGTATTGCAGTTGTATAGGTATACACGACACAATTAACGGTACACACAACGATCGCGTGCTGTGATTGATCTCGATATCTCTACATACGCTCTTACTTACTCAACATTTTTTATTATTTTAAACGTTAAAAAACACATGCAGCCCGTTAGTTGGTGCACTTCCTGGCTTCCTGCACATCTTCCACATCTTCGGGCAAACTACCGCCATACCAACGCGAACTCTCTCTCTCTCTTTCACTCTTGCTGAATGCTGAATGCTGATGCCTGATGCTGCAGAGAGGGCTGTGACTGCGTGAGTTTGTTCAGCTCCGACAGCCCCCGCAGAGATTCCGTCAGTTAACTTAAGTATATACCTACCTATAAAGACACAAAAAAAAGGACGAGGGGGAGATAATATTATGATGAAACTTAAGTAGATATACACACAACAATGTGCACAGTGTTCTGGTCGATAATCTAAGTCCTTTTGATGTTTAATTTTTTTTAAATAATTAAATNCGTGGACATTACCAGCCAAAAAGTACACAGATTGGACCCCAACACCGGAGTCATTACCTCGGCCCATTTGAGTAAGTGTTGTTTATTATACATATAGGTACATATGTATTTATATTTTATTTTACCGATTTCGAAAAGTCTCGACTCTTTATTATTGATTTAATCCTTTACCACTGAGATATATTTTACGATTTAACGATGAAATGTAATTATGTATTCGTCCAAACATGTTTACAATTACCAGTGGTGTTCAATGTTTGACGTTATCGTGCATTTAAAAGAAAAAAAAAAATACGATTCCTGTTCTATTAAGTTTACAAACACTTGATGGCTGTTGCATGAATAATTTTTCTCAAGTCAATAAATATACATCCCATTCAAATTTTTATTGGTCTTGTTTATATATATATCAGTAATATGCAAATTTCGAAATGTCAATCGATAATATTTATTATCAATTTAATGAATTATAAAAATATTATTATCACTTTGTTAAATGTATTTGAGCTGTATTATAATAGTACGGTGATAAGATGATACATACACATTGTGTAACAATATCTTTTTTTTTTTGAACGTCATAAACCGATGATACAGAAACATATATTGCGTAAAAAACACCGCTAAAGATAAACATTATGTCTGTGATCTCAAACAATGCCATGGAACTTATAGCTCATTTCTTTGAAAATTTGAAGAAAAATATTTCACGCGAATCAAAAAAAAAAAAAAAAAGAAAAAAAAAATTCTGCAACGATAAAAAACGTAATGTAATATGATTGCTTCTGTTAGTTGTAACTCCTAAGCATCGATGTCCAAACAACGGCAAACCCCCCACATAAGCCGCTCTCGCGCGCACCGGCGACCTTCTTTTGCATTATATGCACACACATCGCATCGTATGTATAATATAAAAGACACCACCGATCTCCCCGCGTTATACCGGTGAATGCTCGCTGCAGTTTCTTTTCGTCAGCCGGTTCGTGCGCTACTATTTTTAAAACTTTTTGTTTGTTTTTCTTTTCTTTCTTTTTTTTTTTTTTTTTTTTAAAAAAAAAAAAAAAAAAAATGGCTGGGGTTCTGAAATTTTTGGCTTTCTGCTGTTTTGCTGTGAGTAAAGTTTTTTTTCATTCACTGTTATTGTGGAAGTTTTACCTATACCTGAAATATTGAAAAACCCATCTCTCGTCGCTTATGTTACGATAATTTAATCTAAATTTTCTCTAATGACTCGTAACTGGGCCGAAAGTGCAACGTTATCATGTATTATACTCAGCTTTTCCGCATACATAATATACATCTATAATGATATACACGTTATCCTAAAAGTATAGACTCGTTTACCGATGATAAAGTGCAAATTAACTTTTAACTCTATATGTCGTCACTTTATTTATTTTTACAAAGCTACCCAAGCAAAAATTATCTCATTTATTTAATTATTTATACATATGAAAAAAAAAACGGTAACAAATGAAGAAATTTAAAAATATGATTTAACTCCGTTATTACCACAACCAGGCCCTTGTGGTTGCTCTCGTTGGATCTCGCGAAAAAATGGTTATAATTTATAAAACATTTGTAGCAGTTACTCGATAATTTTACTTTAATAAATAAATAAATAATAGATATCATAAGCTACATGAGTTTCAATCAGTTGTAATTCATAATTTACATAAATCGTTATCTGTTTTTGTTTGTTGTTTGCATTTTGAGATGTCATTCAAGATGAAAACAAAAAAAAAAAACAAAAAGTTAACTGATAGTAACTAATGATTAAATTTGATTATCAGTCTTAAATCTGGATTTTGATAATTTTTATTATCGGGTACCTTTTTCCACTTATCGTTGTTAGTTATATTCACTAAAATGATGTATAGGCTTTTGGATCCTTCCCTTATACTTTAAGATACGTATACATACACGCATATAAATGCACGTATACGTATAAGGGCGGGTAATGCGGAATAACATCAAGCATTAATTTTTTTAACAGTAAATCGATTTTTTGACACATTACCTTTTTGTGATAGTGATGAAACATATTAGGCACCTATTGTTTGTAAAAAAAATTGCGTGTACATATTTAAAAGTACACACTATTTTATGTTGGTATTTTTTAATAATGTTTTATTTTCTCTGTATACATTTCGAGATAAAATTGAAAAATACACTATTAGCGTGATAAGTGAAAAACGTACAAATATTAGGAAAAAAGATTTTTGATTTCGTGCATGTCGAATACACGTATAAATATACCGATCTCATATTGCTGGCTCGATTGACAAAGTAAACATTTTCAAAACGGTGACATTTTTTTATTGTTGAATTGTTGAGTGCAAGTTCACACTTTGACGACCTCGAAGCAAAGTGTATCAATAAAACTAATAAAACTCGCTTCCCACTGCGTTGCATATACATTTACAAATGTAAGTATATATGGCTCGATTGTGTACACACGTACAAGATAAATTACAGCATATCTCTCTCGTGGTTGCATCGAGTGAAACGCAACAGTCAGTTGACTGGGCGAGGTCGAGCTCGAGTCGTCGACCGTCAAGCAGAGTATAAAAAATAAAACTACTCACAGTATTTTTTTTTTTTTTTTTTTNGACTATCGGCAACATTACACTTTTCTCCATTATTTATGTTGAATGTTTTAGAAGTCTCATTATATTGCTTATTGTTACAATTCTCAGTTTTTGAGCCAGCCGAATGTTGTCCTCTATTTGCATTATTTTTTAATTTTTCTTGATTTACGTTACTGACTGGATCATTAATACTATTGCTTTCTTTATTATTGCCGTAATATTCTTTATATTTTTCGCTGTACTGCTTTTCGTTAAAACTTTTCCCACTGATATCCCATTCATCATCCAAGGTAATAATATCTGTAATTTAAAAAAGTCGGTTCATTTCTTCAATTTCATTAATACATTGAATGCGTCAAAATTAGTAGGGTTGAGATATAACTGTACATGTTCACAAATAACTGTTCATTTATCACTTGAAAATTTCATACATTATAAACTCAATATAATACCACAAAATTTTGTTAAAGGAAAGAATGAATCACAAGTAATAGAAAGCTTGGGTAAAGGTTGAAAGAGCCTAGGCTGACTCACAGAGTCATAAACTATATATGCATGTATACATGGTTTTTTTTTATATATTATAGTGTACTGACCTACTAACAGTATATAGATCTGTAGTACAGTGGCTGTAAGTAGGTATAAGTACTTCCAAATGCCAATACAGTAAAAATATAAGTGCCTATTTTTTTTTTTTAATCTAAGGAACGATGGCCAGAGAGCACAATGGCGTCATAGCGAACGACAAGGGCTCGCTGTATCGCTTCGACAACGACCAAACGGTGGAGAGAATGCTCTCACCGGTATCAATCAGCAACGGCCTGGCCTGGAACTCCAATAACACCATTTTTTACTACATCGACAGCCCAACGAAGGTCGTCTTCGCCTTCGATTACGACATTGCCTCTGGCAACATAGGTGAGAAGTGATTTTTATTATCCCTTTGCCGATTTTTTTTTTTTTTTTCTTTTGCTTTGTGCGATAAACCGATTTTTTCAAACAGCCAACAAGAGAGTGGTTTTCAATTTTACGGATAACAAGATCGACGGTGTCCCCGATGGAATGACCATCGACGCCAACGACAATTTATGGATCGCGGTTCACGATGGAGCCGTGGTAAGTAATTGTCATTTCGAAACGTGTGTAATAAAACGCAATTTTGACTCTGATTTTATTCACCGCGTTTTCAAGGTGCTCAACGTCGATACAAAAACGGGCGAGTTGATCCACAAGATAGAGCTGCCTGCTACGAAGTTAACGAGCGTTGCCTTCGGCGGACCTGATCTGGACGTTCTCTATGTGACATCGGCTTATGGAGGATTGAACGCCATCGAGAGACAGAACAAGCCCGACTCCGGCTGCGTGTTTACGATCGAAGGTCTCGGGGTCAGAGGAGTGCAATCGGACGATTGCGTGCTACGAATGTAGTAGACTTTTCGCCGAGTTTTCTGCTTTTCGTCGCGTATCTTGAGATAAATGATGAAAAAAAAAAATAATAATAAAACAAAATAAAAAAAGTTGCTGTATACAATAAGTGTTATTTGCCCTTGCAGTCGTGAGAAACGTTAACCGTAGAGAGATGAACGGGACTTGGACCCACTTGGGTAAAATATGCAATTTTCAAACAATACAGTGCTGCGCTGCTGCCACCTACTTCACAAAGGTGTCTCTGTTATGTGTGTAAATATTGTGGAATAATGACTTGATTGCTTGAAAAATTATGTGAAGTTTATTAACCATTGTTTTTTCCGTGAACACATTCAAATATACATCATGCAAATGTTACCTGTATGTGAGGCTGTTGTTGGTGAATAAAACTGCGTGAATGTACAAAAAAAGCAGATTCCTTTAATTTTTGGTAAAAAAAAAAAAGATAAGTACAAAAATTACTATCATTATTACAACTTTTTCGCGCATTAATTGACTTTTACAAATAATATTTGGTGTCGTTATTTGTATAAAAACATATAAAAAATTAAGGTACTTGAATAAAATTACAATACTTGTTTGTACTATAAAAAGAACTTTACAACTATTTTCATGAAATTTTTCACTACAATGAGTCAATATCTATGTTTTCTTTGTTGTGCATCATTTTTAAATGATTCTTGTAAGTACGTTTATTTTTTGTTTGGAATTCACAAAATTTACAACTAAGAGAGGGAACTGAACACGAATTCTGATGTTCGTTCAATTCATCTCTTTTAGAGAATGTTTTATCGCAAAAAAAACATAATTTATTGCACTCGTTTTGTACATGATCAAAAATACCACAGTATGATTTGCTTCTATGATCACAAAAAACGCACTGCCAAAACAATGGACTGTTGCAGTCCAAGCAATTTTTATTGTTGTATGGCTTTTTGATGTTTGTATTTTTTATGCACACGGCACAGTATTGCAAAAGTGATTTTTCATCATCTGAAAATTTTCAATGCAATTATAAATCTTGTAATATAATTTTTTATATTAAAACAACGCGGAAACATTTCTCACCAAAAACATCATCTTTCTCCCGAGATACAGCACCAGTAGAAAAACTGCTTGACAATGTGGGCACGGGTTTTTTCGATTTTCTTTTGTTGATCCTCATTGACTTGCTACTACCTTCACGGTTTATCGTGGGCCTGGCCAATTTAGTACCTAATTTGCACGTCTTTTTGCTGCGCTCAGGATTTTGCAGATCATGAAATTTTTTGACGTGACCCAGAAGACAATCTTGCGACGTTGTCACATAATCACATTGAACGCAGCGCCAGAATTCGTCTGGTATACAATCATGTTTCAAGTGACTAATTAGGTTTAACCAAGATGAGAACTTTCCATTGCAAATTTTGCATTGATAGCTCAAAATTTCGAAGCACTTGCGACAGCGGGCTGTTCCTTTTAAAACCAGGTCGGATTTTTTTTGGTAACGCAGAGAAATATCACACTTGGTACAAAATAAACGCATAAATCTCTTTGTACCTGCCGTCAATGAAAAAAGGTGTTTTTGTCTGACATTGTTGAATTTATTTATAACAAAATAAAAGGTTAAGATTCAGTACAATCCACAATAGAACAATGGTAACATAATGTATACCTATGGTTTGGCAAGTGCACAATTGAGATTTTAAAAACAGTCAGGTAATTCATGCACTAGTTGATTTTACGCAACCATGCTAATTATCATTGAAAATAACTTACGAATTTTAGCAGCTTTAATTGGATATGCAACTTTTTCAAATTTACCCATGGCAAGGTTGACGTCTTTGTCGTTTTTATCGCACTCTTCATCTGCAAAATAATTTTAATATTTTCATTGGAAAAAATATAATATTTTACAAAAAAACAAAGAGAGCAGTGTAACCTGTCATTTCTTGTTCTTTGAAAGTTTCTTTTTTCAAGCTCAATAATAACGTATTTATGCCCACACGACTATCGGCAACATTACACTTTTCTCCATTATTTATGTTGAATGTTTTAGAAGTCTCATTATATTGCTTATTGTTACAATTCTCAGTTTTTGAGCCAGCCGAATGTTGTCCTCTATTTGCATTATTTTTTAATTTTTCTTGATTTACGTTACTGACTGGATCATTAATACTATTGCTTTCTTTATTATTGCCGTAATATTCTTTATATTTTTCGCTGTACTGCTTTTCGTTAAAACTTTTCCCACTGATATCCCATTCATCATCCAAGGTAATAATATCTGTAATTTAAAAAAGTCGGTTCATTTCTTCAATTTCATTAATACATTGAATGCGTCAAAATTAGTAGGGTTGAGATATAACTGTACATGTTCACAAATAACTGTTCATTTATCACTTGAAAATTTCATACATTATAAACTCAATATAATACCACAAAATTTTGTTAAAGGAAAGAATGAATCACAAGTAATAGAAAGCTTGGGTAAAGGTTGAAAGAGCCTAGGCTGACTCACAGAGTCATAAACTATATATGCATGTATACATGGTTTTTTTTTATATATTATAGTGTACTGACCTACTAACAGTATATAGATCTGTAGTACAGTGGCTGTAAGTAGGTATAAGTACTTCCAAATGCCAATACAGTAAAAATATACATGCCTATATAAGTTAGTACAAGACTATAAGATAAAACATGAATTGTTTATGGACCATGTGCAAAAGTTTCAGTGGCAAGTGATGTTACAATATTTTTATTGCATGGATAACTATTGCGGATGTTGTAGTTGTTGAAACAACCGTCACCACCATATTTTGAAAAAAGTTGAATATCCATACAGTTTCAAATCAGTATATAAATAGCATTTCAAAAATCATGATTTTTAGAGTAATTTACAGCGGAAAAATATTTACTTACCAGGAGAACCAGACTGACGCGTTTTTGAGGCATCTGAACTCTTTGTGGACGAGTACTGCAGATGACTTTCGTTAATGTTTTTTCCTCTTATGTTGATTATTGTTGTACTAAAGTTGAGCGCGGGTGTACAATTCACTGCATTTGCACACGCATTATTGTTTCGAGAACTTTTACTATTATCACAAATAACAAGCTTATCGTCCACTAGAAATAAAAAAATAAAAAAACAGTTTAAAAACAACTAATTACAATGTAATTCGAAATGTATATATTTATTCAAAATTTACGCGAATCGTCAGACGACAGTGTTATTTCTTCGATGAATCCTTGGTATTTGTACATGACTCTCTAAACTACCTGTATAATAAATATTTTACCTTATTACAAAAGACTATGACGATTATTTTTATTTTTAAGAAACCAAAGTTAAAAACTGTTATTTGTAAAGACAAAATTGAAATTTGTTTTCTTGTTCGGTGCGTCGCGACGCGTCGTTGCGTGCGCGCGTACACACCTGCATTGCGTTAAAATAAAATATAGTAAACACTGCATAAACAACAAGGTCATGCACGTGTTTAGTTTTTCTATTATTTCAAACCAACAACGCAATCAACAATCATATAAAAAAAAAAAAATCACACCAACAATCAATAAATAAACAAAAAAAAAATAACCTCTGTTGTAGAGTCCAAGTGGATGAGGACACTGTCACCCACGCAAAATACAAAGCATGGTGTAGAGTTCCCTTAGAGCATACATACAACTTTGAAAAACTTGATGAAACTTGTTTGCGCTTGAATTAGTTTATTTACGAACTAAAAGAGTTAAAACAAAAATTAGCAACGAATAATGAACACACACGGAAATTATAACTATTGTAAAAGGGCAGTGCAACTTCAACCACCGACAGCCACTATAGAGGGGTTGGAATTCTATATTCTATTCCACCCTCTGTGGTAAGCACAGTGAACTGTGCGAATGACTTGCATCCAGCAAAAAAAAAAAAAATACCAAAAATTGCGGAATCGTTTGCAGGTTTTGCAATTGCCATGCAAAAAATTGTCAGAGTATTATTTTTTTGTAAAAAAAATAAAATGTAGTACGTCCTGCGAGAATCTAATAAAACTATTATTTCGCCTCAACGGTAGAGTTTCTACTATTAAAATTATCACCAGTCGTTTGCAATTTAATTGCCAGTGCGTGTGAGGATCGCAAAATAGTCGAATTAGTTATATTTATTGAATAAATAATTATATTTATATACGAGAGTAAGTCGAGTCATCTTACTCCCACCCCAGGCCAGGGCGCATGCGCACTACACTCGAAATTCGAAATACCAGCGATGGGATATAGTTCCGGCCAGATTTGGGAATTCTCTAGGACCCAACCTCTCTGAAGTGGGAAATCACTAGATCAAAAAAAAAATAGTACCGAAGGTGACGCGCGAGATTCAAATAAGGTCCAATAACACAAGCATCCATCACCTGATGACCCAGTGTGCTTACTGGCCACTCTGTTAAATAAATAATTATTAACAACACAAGCGCCTATCACCTGATGACCCAAGGCGCTTACTGGCTACTATTGAATAATAAATTATCAAGTAATTACAAGAGCGCCAATTAAAAAGATCTTTGTCGTACTAGATAGGCAATCAAAATTGTGATATGGTTAATATGTTATCGATCAACTTTTTATTATTTAATAGTGTTGCAAACAAGTGTCCTGGATCATCAGGAAAAAGGTGCTTAACATATTTCTGAATAATTATTTATTTACTAGATTTGGAATTAGCGCCTCAGGTTATACGGTGATAGGCGCTTGTGTTATTAATAATTATTTATTTAACAGAGTGGCCAGTAAGCACACTGGGTCATCAGGTGATGGATGCTTGTGTTATTGGACCTTATTTGAATCTCGCGCGTCTTCTTCGGTACTATTTTTTTTTTGATCTAGTGATTTCCCACGTCAGAGAGGTTGGGTCCTAGAGAATTTCCAAATCTGGCCGGAACTATATACTATATCCCATTGCTGGTATTTCGTCTTTCGACTTTCGAGTGTAGTGCGCATGCGCCCTGGCCTGGGGTGGGAGTAAGATTACTCGACTTACTCTCGTATATAAATATAATTATTTATTCAATAAATATAACTAATTCGACTACTTTGCGATCCTCACACGCACTGGAAATTAAATTGCAAACGACTGGTGATAATTTTAATAGTAGAAACTTTACCGTCAAGGCGAAATAATAGTTTTATTAGATTCTCGCAGGACGTACTACATTTTATTTTTTTTACAAAAAAATAATACTCTGACAATTTTTTGCATGGCAATTGCAAAACCTGCAAACGATTCCGCAATTTTTGGTATTTTTTTTTTTTTATTGGATGCAAGTCGTTCGCACAGTTCACTGTGCTTCTGTGGTATCGTGAGAACTAGTAAAACAGCGCGCCATTTTTGAAAAAAAAGTTGTAGAAATAAAAGATGCACGTCAAGGATGTTGTATAGGTAAAATAGATAATATATATTTATTGTCGTATACATAAAAATGCATAAATTTTGTTTTATTATTATTATACACTGCTTATTCGTACATAAAAATCACGCACTTATATCAATAAATTAGAACAGACGTACAATACTTTGGGGTACGAAAATAAATTAAAAAATCAACACCGTTGTGAACATTGGATATACATATATGTGTTATCCAACACACGTTGTACGTTTTATGTAAAATTTCCGTATAACGTTCAATATATCTTTGCTTTTTCTTTTATATTGACGTCACTTTGTCAGCTGCCACTCTTGCTCATCATCACCTTTGCTCGACTCGACGATTTTTGTTGTAATTCTGAAAAAAAAATAAAATAAAATAAAACAAAAAAACCCCCATTTGCAACAAAAATCGTACAGTTGGATCATTTTGCTCGCCCTTACCTCTTCAGCAATCCCTTTTAGTTGTTGAGCCATCGCACAGCCCGTCTGTCGAACCATTTCCGCGAAACGACCTCCTCTCCTTAGCAGGACTGCAGGATGGTCGAATTCCACAACCTCACCTGCGTCCATCACCAACACCCTATCGCTGTCCATAATCGTGTTCAGTCTGTGCGCTATTGTAAGCACCGTGCAATCCTTGAATGTGTCCTTTATGGTCTTTTGAATGAGGGCATCGGTGGTTGGGTCGACGTTGGCAGTGGCTTCGTCGAGAACGACAATTTTGTTTTTGTCGTTTTTCACGACAGCTCGAACGAGACACAGCAGTTGGCGCTGACCGGCACTGAGATCGGCACCAGCGCGGCTGATCGGTTGGTCCAACGACTCGAACGTCCTGTCGAGCCCGACCTCCCGAAGGGCGGACCACAGACTAGCGTCGTCGTACTCGTGAAAAGGATCGACATTGTCGCGCAACGGCACGGAAAATAATATCGGCTCCTGTTGTATTACCGATACCTTTGAGCGAAGATCGGACAAACCGATCGTCCCGACGTCCAAGCCATCGATCATCAGTCGGCCCTCGGTTCTTGCGAGCCGCATGACAGCCGATATCAAGGACGACTTACCAGCCCCGGTACGACCGACCACACCAACCTGCAACGTTTATACACGACGTAAAAATCGGCACCCACAGGTATTAATTGGTATACCATCATGTTGTTGTTATACATCCGCGCTCACCTTCATTCGGGGCTCGATTTTGAAGTTCAAGTTCCTGAGTACGGGCTCCTCGCCCTTTCGGTCGCTGTGCCTCAGAGACACGTTCTCAAAGACCAATTCTCCCCGCGTGGGCCAAGCCTTTTCAATCTTTGATCGGTAAGCGCCGTTGGGCTGGCCCTCGCGCTCCAACTCGGTAAACTGGAACATGCGCTCGACATTGGCCATTTGGACCATCGTCTCGGATACCTGTCTCATGGCGAACTGCAGCATCATCGAGACCTTGAGCAACTGCATGAGAACGAGGCCAACGTCGCTGGCCGATCTTCGCTCTTCGGGGCTCTCGAGGCAGAGGTAGCGGAAGACCGCCAGGACGAAGAGGCCGCCCACCAGTAGCTCCGCCCAGAGGCTGAAGGCCGAATTTGCAGCGACGCCGAGGAAGTGAGCTGCCGTGTGCCGGTCCTGGCGAGAGTCGAAGGTCCGCCGGACGATCTTTTCCGCCCCGCACGATCGGATCGTCAATATGCCCGACGACAGGGACGAGGCCGCGATCGACAGCACCGGACTTTTAGCTGCGAGGGAAAACGTACAAGCATACGCGTTTTGTGGGAGTTTTTCACGTGTACACGTTGTAGATGTGTGTTTTTTACCATTTCCCTCGAGTCTTCTGATGGCCTGGGCGGTCGGGACGTAAAGTTCGCTCAGTTTGAAGAGGACGCAGGCGACGAGGAGCATTGGGAGCGCATTTTTCCAATCGGCAACCAAAATCGGGAGTATTATCGCCACGTTGACGAACAACAAGTCGACCGAGTCGAATACCACTCTCGTAAACACCTCGTCCGCGGCTCCCGTGTCCTTGGAGAACCGATTCAATATCCGACCTGCAACGACACCATACCATCGTTTTCCACGTCAAAGTCGAGGCACCAATGCGCACAACGAAATTAACACACGAAAATATTCCACTCACCCGCGGGGTTGACCTGGAAGAACCAGAGGGGGGCTCGAACCAACGAGGCGAACATGCCGTTGTGTATTTTTTTGTTGGCGTCGAGCAGGACCTTGTAGGACAGGACGTTCTTGACGACGGACGAGACGACGAGGGTGCCGAGCAAACTGCCGCACACGTACAGCAACACTCGAACGTAAGAGGACGACGCGGCCGGTTGATCGTTGTCGACGTCTCGCAGACGCGTCTCCTCCCGCTTGGTCCACGCGACGATCCAGTAGTCGAAGCCGGAACTCGAGAGTAGGGCCACCGTGAAGAACAAAAGCAGCCAAAATATCGTGCAGTGGGAGTCGCTCGCGCGGATGTACTTCCAGTAGAGGGACTTGTCGATTTTGTCCCTCGCGATCAGCTCCTCCGTCTCCTTGGGCTCCTCGCATGACTTGGAAGGCACGAGGGACACTCTGCCGCAACTTGGGTCGATATCTTCCTTTGACTCTGGATTCTCCGGTTTGCCGATCGACGCGCCGCAGTAGGCGTATCTGGCCGACAGGTCGCTCTTTTTCAAGTCCGATAACGAGCCCTGAAACTCAACCCTGCCCTAAAAATCAGCAAAACTTGCAAACATCGAAAAGCCAAATCCTATCATCTCTCCTCGACTCTATAAGTATGCTTAACCGGCGATGCTCACCTGCTCGAGCAATATCACGTGGTCGTCGTCGCTCAAGTGCTGCAAACCGTGAGTCACGAGGACTCGAGTTTTATCCCTCAACAGGCCATTTATGCACTTTTCGAAAAGTATTTGGTTCACCGTGGTGTCGGTGGCCGAGAAGGGATCGTCCAACAAGTAAACATCGGCGTCTCGGTAAACAGCTCTGCACAAGTTGATTCTGGTGCATTGACCGCCACTCAAGGCGGAGCCTCGTTCGCCGACGAGCGTCTTGTCCCCGTGGGCCAACCGATCAAAGTCCTCGGCCAGCGCGCAAGCCTCCACGGCTCGGATGTACCGCTCCTCGTCGAAGGTGTCGCCGAAAACGATGTTCTCCCGGATCGAGCCGCTGAACAGCCACGGCTCCTGACCGGCGTAGGAAACCCGCCCGCGAACCGCCACGTGCCCGGAAACCGGTTGCAACTCCCCCAGCATCAACTTCAACAGGCTACTCTTTCCGGATCCAACTTTGCCCGATACGGCGCAAAGCTTGCCCGTGCCCACGTCGATTGTCAGTCCACCGTTGCTCTTGTCCGTTACACCGGGCTCCCGAGTGATCACCACGTTGTTTATCGACACGCTTGTATCGCCGCTTCCACAATCGAGTTTATCAACTCTCGATCCGACTTCGTCGAGGAGTAAAAAGTTCTGCGGGATGATTATTGTTATGGGAAGGTAAAAGAGGGGGGGGGGAAAGAAGGCTTACCTCGATCCGTCGCATCGAGACGTTGACGTCGGCGTTCGATTTAATGGCGTTGGTGAAAGATTTGATCCTCAAATTAAACAAGTGCTGGGCCACGGGTACAATTTTTTCGGCCGGCATGATGTCGTTTTTCAAGGTGTACGCCAGTACCGTGAAAAACGCGGACACGCGGTACACGAAAGCGCCGATAGCGGGTATCAACGACGCCACGTACGCTCTCTTGAGGTACACGCGTATCTCTTGCCTTGAAAACAAAAGTTTTTTATTTTCAAATGAAATGAAAAAAAAAAAAAAGAAAAAAAAGAAAAATACCGCGTGTTGACTCACTTTCTGTAAGCGTACACGAGCTCTTCGAAGGGCCGCTCCCAGACGTGCATTTTGATGGTGCCGATGCCACCGATGACTTCGCCGATCAGGGATATCCTCTTGTCCGTCCGCGCGGACAATTTCGAGCGCAGCTTGGATGATATTCTATAAAGAAAAACTTTTAAAAAATTTTTTACCTTTAATCGCCATTCACCATTAAATTTGAAAAAACTGTGTACGCGCATACTCTGGAGCGGGATGCTCTGAAGGACCATGAGGGCGATGCCGACGAGGGACGCGGCGCCAATGTACCGCCAAATCAAATACGTGGCCACCAACAGGTGAACCGGGGTTATCCACAGGAAGGGCAGGTAAGCCGTCAACGTCTCGAAGTAGGCGACGTCGTTCGACAACAAATTTATCACAGCACCGGCGCTCGTTTTTCTCGCCGCGCTGCACGACAATCGCGTTATCTGACGCCCGAAACAAAAGTATAGTTTTTATCCTTTTAATACACATACACACATGTACATGAAAATACACCCACTTTTCTGTACACGAGGCTGGAACAGGCTATCCTCGCCCGCATGCCGATCCTGTTCAGTCCAAAGTACCCGTGGCGCACGAACATTGCCTGCAAAACCAGCGACACGACGAGGGCGGCCGCGTACGCGTAAGCTTGGCCCGTCGTTGTCGTCGTCGCCGGTCTAAAGTACGACATCAAAAGGCCCAAGAGCGTGGGCTGGAATATTCTGTTTTTCGCAAAAAAAA
>NW_019379589.1:1157859-1203017 GCF_000648655.2 Copidosoma floridanum
AAAAAAAAAAAATGAAAATTAAATTTAAAAAAAAATGTGTTTCGTGATTACGGACTTGACAACGTCGTAGACGACCAAGAGCCCAAAGTACTTGAGAAACGACAGCCAGTAGGTTTTCCGGATGGCCCTCCAGAGACTCGGTCGCGTGCCGTTCTCCGCGCCATTTTTCACCTCCTCGTCCCAAGCTCTGCGCGTTGACGTATAAAAATATATATCGTGTATGCCCATTGCGTGAGAAAATAATTACATTACAAAATTGTCTGGCAACGCATCGAACGAGATGTGATCGGTATATTGTATATTTACAGTTGCAGCGCGTCGCCGAGTGGCTCGCTCAGTTCTTCGGGTAGAGCGTCGGGGAGATTGTCCGGGCCGATAAACCGCCTTCTGCCGTGGAAAAATAGATCTTTGAGCCACCTGCGCGATCGAAAACCAAAGATGCATTTATTTAACAAAACAACTATCGCTTCGGCGCTAGTGTTTCATCGTGGATTTTTCTGTATAAATAAAGTATATAATTGTAGTGTCCTTGTGTGTAACGTCTCTTTCTTCATCGTATGGATATTTCAATTGAATCCGATAATCGCGTGTATTACAAATCGCCGAGTGTAATATAATACCCCGATCCGAGTTTACGCGTGTTTTTTTATCTCGAGCCCGTGTGTCCCACTGACCGACAGACGTAAAATTCAATTATATATCGCCTCCAAGATCCGTTTGACGCGCTTGTATTTTGCGTCGCTGCCACGTGATAAGAGGCGCATACTATGTGCAATATCAGACTGATGCAGTCGTTCACAGAATTGATATAAATAGCAAAAAGTGTATCGTTTTTACGATACGTGCATAAAGAATTTTTTTTTTTTTTTTTTCTTCCAAATTACCACGCGATAGGTGAGGTGCAATGCATAAATTTAATATCCGAGTCATAATTGGTGAGTGAATAAAAAAAACCATTAACTGTTAATCTTCTGTTCTACCCGTTTGTGGAGTTTTCACTGGTTTAGTTGAAAAAAAAAAAAAAAAAAAAAAAAAGGGTTCCGAGATACGCAATACTACGTGGTACTATACGCTATTAGCATCAAATTCAATGAAGGTATAAGTCGCGTGTCGTTATCAGCGTCCGTATAACATTATTATTGGTGCGTGTGCTATGAGATCTGCAATAACAGCCTTAGATCGCATCGCTTCAAGGTCGACGTTGATTGAACTTTTCGTCAACCAAGTATGTCTTTGTCTCGAGGAGATAAACAATAAAATCGTAAAACTCACCAAAAAAACAAATTGCTGAATATTTTGTCGGTAAAATCTCGACTGCGACTGCCGTACTTTTTCTTCACTTCTGACATCCTGTTTTTTAAATTTACGTGGGCAAATTTTGTTTTTTTTGTTTCTGGTGGGTCCCCTGTCACATACTTGTAAATACTCGCCCGTCACCACACACGCGCGCACGTACGTGCAACGTATAAGCGCGAAGAGCCTAATAGATCGAGCAGCGCTTGCCGACTGGCACGCTGCACGGGAGCAAAACTTTGGTTTGGCCGCTCGTCACAAAAGAGGCTCTACTTATCTATTTTTTTTTTTTTCTTTTCATTTCCACTTAAGATAACGAGGAAATCAATACACGCGTTTCGGAGCGCTCGGACTATTGTCATTTTTGACACGTAAGTGCTCGCTGGAGATAAGGAACAAAGCGCTTAATAGACGTTATAGTTGGTTGTTCAATCCCTGTATACGGCTTTTTTTGTTTTTTGTTTTCGTTTTTGTGTTCGTTGCGTAGTATTTTTATTGCCGATAGATATCATCGTTTGATTCCTCCCACCTTTACGTAACTCAAGTTTCGTATATTATTAGCGCGTTTCCTCGTCTATACTTGGATATTTACACTCCTCGAAGTAAATCATGTAAATTGTGTGATGTGCGGGGAGAAAATTCGTCTAGCGTTTACGTTTAAATCAATGACGGATGTAGGGACGGTTGAAAATTTTCTTTTTTTTATTATCAAGTACATAAAATATATTTAGAAATTTAATAAATGCTTTACCATTATTACAACGTGTACGTTTTACAAAATTACGACATTCAAAAAAACGTGCATTAGTATAAGTTAAGTACAGTAGTGAATAAAACCTTTTTTATTTCTACACTAGCTTTTTGTCTCGTATGTTTATGGTTATTTGTTTTAGGTATATGACGCGAGAGTTATTCGAGTGCCCGCAATTAATTTCAATGATTTGTACAACGTTGAATCGTAAGGCTGACGTAATGACATTAAACGAGCATTCGAAAAGTAAATGTGCCAAGTTTGAAAATTACTCCTCGTCGGCGCTCTTTTGACCGCCATCAGGAACTAGATCCGTCAAATTTGAGTCCTCGTTGAAAGTCTGAAACAACATAACTCGGTGAAATAAAATTTATTTCCCCAAGATTCGAAATTATATCGTCAGGGAATGGAAAAAACGCTCACACGTTCGGCAATGTGCTTGAGATGCTGGGCCATGGTATCCCCCGTGGTTTGCACCATTTGGAAAAAATGCCCGTCCAGTTTTTGCAGCAGAGCGTGTGGGTGGTCAAACTCAACGGCCACACCTGCGTCCATCACCAACACCCTATCGCTGTCCATAATCGTGTTCAGCCTGTGCGCTATTGTAAGCACCGTGCAATCCTTGAATGTGTCCTTTATGGTCTTTTGAATCAAATCGTCCGTGTTGGGATCGACGTTGGCGGTGGCTTCGTCCATGACGAGAATTTTGTTTCTCTTGACGATGGCTCGGGCCAGACAGAGTAATTGGCGCTGGCCCGCGCTGAGGTTGCCGCCCCCACGGTCTATCGGGTGCTCGAGCGAGGCGAAGGTTTTGTCGAGCTCGACGTCCCGAAGCGCTGCCCAGACGGATGCGTCGTCGTGCTCGTGAAAAGGATCGAGATTGTCGCGCAGCGTCGCCGAAAACAGTACGGGCTCCTGGGGGATGATGGAAATTTTGCCGCGCAGATCGGTAAGACCGATTTTCTTCACGTCTACTCCGTCGATCAGCAACGAGCCGTCGATCTTCGCCAAACGGAACAGAGCGGATATCAGGGACGATTTTCCGGCACCGGTGCGACCGACCACGCCAACCTTTAACGGAAACAAACAAATAATAATAGTAATAACGTGTACGCCAATGGACGGTAAAAATCGGTGGTACGCGTACCTTCATCCCAGGCGTTACAAGGACATTAAGATTCTTGAGGGAAGGTTCGCCTTCGTCGGAGTATCTGAGGTACAGTGATTTGAACTCAACCCTTCCCTCGGAGGGCCATTCCTTGGGGGGCCGTTGTCCGGGCTCGCTCTCGAAGGGCCCCTCCTGCTCGAGATCGGTAAACTGGAATATCCTCTCGACGCTCGTCATCTGAGCTATGGTCTCGGCCGTTTGTCTAACACCAAACTGCAGCATCCCGCAGAGGATGAGCGACTGGGAAATGGCAAGACCGACGTTGCCGGCGAACGGCCTCTCCCCGGCTTCGCCGAACAGGTCGCTAATCACGATGAAACTGTACGTCACGAAGGCGATGAACGTTACCGATATGATGTCCAGCCAGAAGCCGAATGCCGTCGAGGTGGCTATGATGAGGGAACAGGCGGCCGTGTGGTGGTCCTGATGCGCGTCGAACTCCTTGCACACCATGCTTTGCGCCCGGCAAGCGCGAATCGTCGTCAAACCGGCCAACGACGAGGCGGTGTGCGAAAACACCGGGCTTTTTGCTGAACAAGTTTTTTTTTTTTTTTTTTTTTTCATTCTTTTATTATAATAAACTGAAATAAAACACCAGAATATAAAAAAAAAAGTTGATTTACCGTTTCCCTCGAGTCGCTTGATAGCTTGAGCGGTAGAGAGGTAAATGTCCTTTATCCGCGCTATCAACACCCCCATGATCAGCATAGGAAAAATCGACCACCAATTGATCAACAGCACTTGCAGCAGAATCCCAAGCAACACCGAGTATATTTGCAACGAGTCTATCATGGCCATGGGCAGTCTCTCGTCCACTGCCCCGATGTCCTTGGAAAACCGGTTCAATATCCGACCCGATGGATTGATGTCGAAGAACCGCATGGGCGCCCTCAGAATACTCGCGAACATCCCGTTGTGCAGGCTCTTGCTCGCGTTCATGCAGATCTTGAAAAAAAGTGCGTTCCTCGCGACCGTCCACACGATCGTACCGACAATCAGGCCAGTGTACACGTACAAGGCCGTGTCTCTGTCGAGGTACTTTGCCGTTTCGTATTTTTCAGTGTCGAAGGTCGAGTTACCCGTGGGCTCCATCGCCCCGCAATCGGAGGCGTTGGCGGCTCTCATGTGGTCCCGCGTTTTGCGCTCCTCCTGCCTGGTCCAGTACCCGGTCCAGTAGTCACAGCCGCTGCTCGAAAACTGCGAGACGACGAACAACAGGACCAACACCGCCAGAGCGAGCGACGATCCTCCGGCTCGGAAGTACTTCCAGTACAGGCCCTTGGCCACGTTTCCCTTGGCCATGAGCTCCTCCGTCTCCTCCGGCTCCTTGTCCTCGTTCTCATCGCGCTTGGGATCCACAACCAAGGACACTTGGGCGTTGTCGCTCGTGGAATCCACGCTTCCCGCGACCGTTTTATCCTCCTCGCCGCTGGACGGCAGGTGGCGCAGGAAATCCTGATTCTTCCGGAAATTCGCGAACGTACCCGCAAACTCGATTCGACCCTGAAACGCATCGAATGTGTGTGTTACATCGAGCCAATAAAGCTTTGTGTGCATTGACTCGTACGTTGTTGATTAAAATGATGACATCCGCTTCCTTCAAGTACTGAATCTGATGGGTGACGAGGACTCGGGTTTTCGCCGCCAAGTGCTCCTTGATGCACTTTTGGAACAAAGTTTGGCCGACGTCGCTGTCGACCGCGGAAAGGGGATCGTCCAGCAGGTACACATCCGCATCTCTGTAGACAGCTCGGGCCAAGTTGACCCTCGCGCACTGGCCGCCACTTAGGCTGGAGCCCCTCTCGCCAACGAGGCTCTTGTCACCGTGGGGGAGCTGCTCGAAATCCTTGGGCAGGGCGCAAGCCTTCGTCACCCGGTCGTACTTATCTTTGTCGTACGGGGCACCGAACAATATATTATTGCGCACGGAGCCGCCAAACAGCCACGGCTCTTGGCTCGCGTACGACGCGCTACCCGTCACCTGTACGTGTCCGCTCGACTCTCTCAATTCACCTAAGATCAATTTTAGAATAGAACTCTAAAATACAACAAGAGATTCAAACATCATATAGCTTGGCACGACTCGTACACATGATAATGTACGTGGTAAAAGAACCAATTTTCTTTTTTTTTTCCTTTTTTCTTTTTTTTTTTTTTTTTACCTTTCCCGAGCCTACCGGGCCTACGATAGCGCACAGTTTTTTCTTGGGTATGACGAGATCGATGTTGTGCAAGGTGTTGGCGATCATGTTCACTGACCACGAAGCCTTGACGTTTCTGATGAAAATACTCGTGCTGTCGTTGATGGCCAGCATTTTTTTGGCCCCACCACTGGCCTCCATCTCCTCGAGGAGTAAAAATTTCTATAATCATACAATAAAATACATGTGTTTCGGACGTGTGTGACTTTGGTGTAATCATAATTATAATTGTCACCGCTTTTTTATACTTGTATTCGTTTGAGGGAAACATTGGCTTCGGCGGCCAATCCGACCGCGTGTTGAAAGTAGATTGCCATCGTCAACTGCAAGAGATTATAGTACTGCGCCATCGTAAAAACTTTATCGGCAGATACGGTGTTCCCTTGGAGCGCGTAGGCCACGATAGTGACAAACAACGAGGCGCGCTCTATAAATACGAAAGAAGCCAGGGTTGTGCCTTTCAAGTAGGACGATACGGTCAGAACGTCAACTTCGTGCCTATATATTATGTGCACAAAAATAATGTATGTACGAAATTTTAAACGTCAATCGAGGATGAGAGTAAAATTTTTAATCATCGTACTTCCTGGCAAAGGACACGAGCTTCTCGAAAGGCTTCTCCCAGGTGTACATTTTGATGACTTTGATTCCAGTTATGATTTCGCTCATCAGCAGTACCCTCTCGTCCGTTCTCGCGGCGACTCTTTTGCGCAAAATTCCCACCAATTTGCCGCAATAAACTAAAAAAAAAAGAAGAGAATATTTAGAGAGAGAGAGAGAGAGAGAGAGAGAGAAAAATCAATGCTGTCCACACGACCAACCTTGGACCGGGAGGGTGAGTACAACAATGAACAGGACACCGACGAGGGAAGAGATTCCGACTTGCCTCCAGATTAAATAGGTAACCAGGACCCCTTGGATCGGCATGATCCAGACGTAGTGCAAAAACAAGAATACAAGATCGAATCTCGCAACGTCGTTTGACAGCAAGTTGATTATCAAACCTCCCGCGGCTTGACCGGCGGATGATAGTTTTGTCGTCTAAACAAGGACAATGTGGATGAAAACAAGGATTTTTTTTTTTTTTTTTTTTTTCATAAATCGGTAAGTTGAGAAAAAAATACCGAGCACGTACTTTTCTGTAAATCAACGACGAACAGGCAATCCTGAGTCTCATGCCGACTTCCAACAATCCCTGGTTCGTGTGATGGTGTACGATAGCCTGCAGAACAGCTATGAGAACGACACCGGAGGCAAGTAAAAAGGCATCCAAAGTGGTCGTGGTCGAGCACGGGTCAAAGTGATAGATCAATACGCCCATCGTCAGAGGAAGGATTATGCGAATGACTAGGCTCAAAAACAATATTTGAGCTCCGTACTGGAGAAAGGACCACCCGAATGTGTTGGCCACAGCTTTCAACAAGCTGGGCTTCTTCTTGCTCTTTGCGGCTTTTTCCACCTCAAGCTTCCACATCCTTCAAAACACGGTTTTTTTTTTTTTTTTTTATTATTAACTGCAGTCGTGAAAAAATTTTAATTTGTAATGAAAAAAAAAAAAAAAAAACAAGAAAAATACTTTTCCAATCTGTCGCCCAATGGGGCACTGAGGTCCCAGGGCAAAGCATTGTGGAGATCCTTGGCTTCGAGATCGTGTTTCCTGGCATACCAAAAAAGTGGATTAAGCCAGCTGAAAAAAAAAGAAAAAAAATTATTTTAACAAAATAAAAATCGAAAAATCAGTCTCACATTTTTTTTTTCCACGGTTTTTATATTCGCACTCTTGCAGCGAAATACATAATTAAAAAAACCTTACCGTCATAGAAATCCTTGACTGTGTTGTATAGCCGTGCAATCTTTATTTATTTATTCGAGAAATCGACAAACGAATATACACCACAAGTACTATATGTTTTGTGTAGCATAATAAAAAGGAAAAATATACTGATGTAGAAAATTTATTTACATCTGACACGATATTATCGTACGGTATAAATAATAAATAATTAAAGAAATATAAAAAAGTAACTGGACGCATTTAAGACATTAGTTGTGCGAATAATTGTGTGGATATACGAAATAAAATAAATAAATGAGGATTTTTTTATTTCTACACGTTATACTGAACTAGGACAAAAAAAAAAAAAACAACAACAAATTGCTAACAGAAAAGTATACATATGTAATGCAATCTATTTAAGAGCAAGTGTAAATATGTATATATGCATGTAACAAATCAACGATTCATCAATTCGATCATTCATCTGCAATAGATCGACGCACACATGTATGTAATGATATAAAAGTAACTCACCAAAAGAATAGTTTGCTGAGAGCACTGGCAGAGAGCCTTGGGCTTGGGTTCTCATGTTTCCAGGGACTGTTATTTAAATCCATGACGTACGTATAATATATACACCGGCGAGAAGCAGCATTATTTTTTTTTATATTCAATAATTGCACTGCTTTACTCGATAGTTTTTTGTTTTTTTTTGTTTTTTTTCCCCCGTGTATCTTGTAGTAACGTGTAAAATAGTATATACTCTCTCTCTCTGATACTATCTATCTTTCCCAATACGTGCAATGCAAACTCTGTGGCTGTGGAACAGCGACTAAGATGATGTGCTCGGGTAACCAACGGAGACGACTCCCTCCCCCTTTGGCCACATTTCTTCCTTCTTTTCCCTACTCGCACACATCATCTGTATGTAAGAACTGTGTGCAATGTACAATAAAACAATGCGTGACTACCGTACGAAGTGATTTGCGCTAAACTAGCGCTATACATCTATACGCGTGTACTAATGCACATGACTCGTTTTCGCAATCGGCGAAAAAATCGGTGGGTTTAACTAACTATTTGGAAACAGATTGCGATTGGCAATGACGCGTGCGTCAAAATATTACTGTTTATTTTGGCGTAGGTGTAAAAAAAGTCAAATTTTTTATATTTCATCATGTCAAACACTCATCTTGATTGTATACATTTTCAAAAGTGATCAAAACAAGATAAAATGATAACTGTAGAGTTTTGCATTGCGTTTCGCCGATGCTCCCTCGGTCAATTTAACGAAACGGTAAATAATATGAGTCTATTTGAGTAATATACGGGTAGAGTAACTTTTTTTTTTTTTTTTCTTTCTCGGCGTTTACCAACAGACTTTAATTCTGCGTTGAAAAAAAAAAAAATCGGCAAAAATATAAGTAATATGCTTCAGCCTTCGAGTGCGTTCAAGTGTTTTGCTTACGCGCACGCTGAGTAAGCATAAAGCAAACGTCATTGTAAATGCATGAGAAAAAAAAAAAGTGGCACATACACGTGCGTCTTTTCAAAAATAATAATGATGCCTCACGACAAGTGCTTCTGTATGTTATTGTTCAAAGACCGGAGCAAATCGGTTCGAACAAAAATAAATATTTCAAATTGTGCAAGTGTGCGTATTCATTTTTTTATTAATTATTTTGATTTGGTACGTTGTTCCTCTGAAAAACTATTCTTCCGCTGGGAGTTTGGTAACAATAAATTTTATTTTGACAATATAAATATAGTTGGTTCTCATCAATACGAGTGTATATCGTACTTTGCGCGGTACAAATGAATCTATCGCGTGTATATACAACCAACGTCAATTCGCTCGATTAAAAGTAATTGTCGCGTCTACATACCGCGGGCATCAATTTATTTTCACTGTTTCATCAAACTTGACCCTAATTTTTTTCATCAATTTTTTTTTTGTTTTTTTTTTTTTTTCCTCTCTTTCACCACAATCGTACGGTTCAAATGAGCTGGCCAATCATAGTGTTCATGGTATTTATTTAATGACTTCTAACGACGAGTGAAGGATTATTTATTAACGAAGAACACTGTATTGTTCCTTTCTCGTCACGTGTGCTTTTTAAATCCCCGCTTAAAAAAGTGTCGTGTCGTCTGCTAAGCTCTGTGTGCAGCGCTCCAAAACGATGACAGACCGCCAGTATTTTGTTTATGCCAAATAAACAGTTGCATGTGCCTGCCTGATTGATTGCCAGTCGAACGTGAAAACACATCATCGATTACTGGACGAATAAAGGATAATGAGCTCTAATTTACGCTCGAGGAAAATGAATGCCAGAAGCGGCAAAATAATAAGTAATAATGCAGAGCAATCACACTCGAGTGTGACGTCAAACATACGTATATGAACAGGTGATAACGTTAAAGAAGCGGTGGCCGGTGATGATCGATTTTTTCTCCCTCTTTTCGTTGAAAGCCCACATCACGCAGGTGACATACTGTTGTTGTGCTGTGTAATTATCATCCTACGCCGCTTAGACGATTTTTCGTAGCAGCTGTAATTTATCATGCAGTCGGCAGCAACTTTTTTTAAATTGTTTCCGTGAAAAGTTAGATTAGATTGCAATTTTCTTGAATGAAGAGTGAAGTTTTCAATGTTAATTGTTAATTTGTTTGGTGTTTTACAGGTGATGCGTGGTAACGACCAATTAGTCGGTGATTGATTTTTTCCAACTATGAGCTTGTCATATGGATAACAAGGTTAGTAATGTACATGCTAATCAGTGTCTATTATGATAAGGAAAAAGAGGGAGATGCCGCATAAACATGTGGAGCAATTAACTAGTGTATTATTTTCATTCTGCATGAAATATAGCAGGAAAGAGAAAAGCAGGGATAATGGCTTTTTCATTCAGAGCAGGTACCAATTGGTGCCACGATTTTCCAAAGCTTGCCAGAGAGTCAGGCTTCTATTTTAATACTCATTCAGCTAGAGTTCGAGTCGATTGGAATCGCATAAGTAAGTGTCATTTTTTTCAGTTAAAGGCTTAAAGCAAGAAGAGCAAACTATATCAAATAAATAAAAATCTGTTATCTGTGTTGTATCAAGATAGTAATATGTTACTACTCCAAGGTAACAACTTCATTGCTAGAGATAAGAAAAAAAAAAAAAATTTAAGCAAATAAGGAAACTCGGGATATCTCGGAGCCTTGAACTTGTTCCGACACTTGGTCAACATTGAAACATTCAAAATCATGATTTTCAATATTTCTTTCAGGTGCAATAGATGTAGACAGAGTTATAAGAGAAAGAGATTTTCAAACTATTGATGAAAATGTTAATTATGTTATTGATTATTATTTGGAGAGCGAATACGATGTAAAGATTCTGGATCCCAATTTTGTTAAACTGTTTCGCTTGGCTCAATTGGCTGTTGAATATTTATTGTACTGCAAGCAATACTTGGACCAATCAATTGTCATTTTGAAAGAGGAGTTAAAGTATAAAATAGAGGAAAATGTAAAGCTAAAAAACGAAATCTCACAGCTTCATATTTCAATGAAGGAAATAAAAGAAAAATTGAAAGAGAAAAACAAAACTGCTGATACAAAGTCGGATGCGCATGGAGAGATTCATAAAGTAAAAATTATTTTTTTAACGTTTATCCAACAAAATTGGTGTACAAAATTTTAAACATTTTTACATCATAGTGCCCTCACTGTCCCAAAACATTTGTGTCGGCGTCATTTGCCAACGCTCATCTGGTTAGACGCCATTCGAATTTGCAAGACGTACTGTCAAACTCGCTGCCAGCGGCTCATGAGGAATATCGAGTTGAGACAGAAAAATTGCACAATGAAATTAAAACGCTAAAGGAACGTCTTAACCAGACTGAACGCGTAATCCGAAGCGAAACGAGTAAAACTTCCGTGGAGGATGGGAATTTGTATCAGCACGATGATCAGTACCGCAGATACCAGGATGAGATCAAAAATCTGAAAACTTTGCTGTTTACAGAGATTAGGGTAATTTTTCAACGACTGTTATAGTACTTAATTTTTTTATATCGATTTTTTTTACATGATATACCGTTTTTAGAATATTAAGAGAAAGGAAGCTAGTATAACTCAGCAAGAAAATGATGTAGACTATGAGAATGTAAAAGAACTGATAAGCCAGCAGGAAAATGAAATTCAAAGACTGAGGAACCAATTGCAGGAGCAGGTAATACTTTTTTTTCCCTTTTAATTACGTAAAAACATTGTCCCGTTCGTAAATTTTTATTTCAGTTGAAAACCAATACAAATGAAGTTCAAGAAAAACTAACGAAACAGGAAAGTTATTGGAAATCAAAAATCGAGCAGGTAGAGAATCAACATCGCAATGACATAGAGAATCTTTTCACCCAGTTGAAACAAACTCAAGAATCCGCGAATTTCATGAAATCGCAGTATGAGGAAAAAGTTACCGTTTTAGAGAAACAATCCGTGGACCAATCAAAATTGCTCACCGCACAGAGCGAGCAATTGAGCAATATTACCAAAGGCATGCTGGATAGTCAGAATCCAGCAAAACAAACAAGAAAGCTAGAGGTAAATAATTTAGCGCATCAAAAAATTAATAAACAAAAGGTTGAAAGTCTTACGGAGGATGACGTCGACAGCGAGAGTAGTCAGAGCGTAAAAGCTCATTTAAAAAACAATTTGGTACAAACTGTAAATAAGCAGTTATCTAGTCCACTGAAACCAAACCAAAGTTATCATAAACTTACATCAAATAAGAAAATTGAGGAAACTCGACAAGTTAAGAAGCGTGAAGAACCAGTTAGGCAGCAGAAAATACCAAAACGGGACGAAAGAAAAATTTATCACGACAATAAGCCAAAAAGCATGATGAATGTGCGTAAAATTACGAAAAATGGTAATAAATATTCTTCCCTCGATGAATCGATGAGTGCAACAACAACTGGATCAGAGTCAGAGGAGTCTGAGTCTGCAGAAGAGACTGAGGATGAGTCAAGTGAATCATCGGCGACGCGTACTGAAACCACTGACGACGAAGATCTTTCGCAATTGGAAGAAAAAATCTCCAAAGTAAGATTCTCGTTACATTTAAATATGTCTCGATTTTATTTGAATCAAATATAAAATGATTAATTTATGAATTAAAGCAAAATACTGAGAACAAACGGCGTTCTTCTACTGCGTCGTTAAAGTCTGTTAGACAAGAAATGCAAGAAATCTTTGAGACTAAATTAAAAGAATTAGGAATTGATCCAGAGTGGGCTGGAATTCCCGAAGCTACTTTCAAACAAAAAATGGAGGCTGTAAAACATCATCAAAATGTCGCTTCCAAAGTAAGTATGCGAATTTTTTCATAAAAATAAATCATTGCAATCAAATAATTGCCAAAACTTTTTTGTATTTACACATAAGAAATATCCAAAATATGATCATACACGCCGAAAAATACTTGATGAATTGCGAGAATCTGTTACTGAACAATCAATAAAAAAAATCGAATCGGAAAAAAAATCATTTCTCAACAAAGCTATGAAAAACGTCAAATCAAAAGCTTTAAAAGCATTTCACGATTTCAAAGGGCACCACGGTAAGGATACATGTATTTCTGTTGTTCACATTTGATTTACTACTAATTTTTGATTGTCATTGATTCCTTACCTGCGTACAGATACATCAACACCCATATTGAGCTCAAAAAATTCAACTCCCAGAGAATCTCAACCAAGACGAAAGTTGAGCCTCGAATTGCTACCTAAAAAACCAACTCAGCTTGATATTCAAGAAATCATGAGACAAGCCCCAAACGAATTTGATAGGAAGCAGAAAAAAGACGAACCAGTCCTACGTTTGAAACCCAGCTTACTTAGAGATGAGAGCATTCGTCAACAAAATACAGAACCCATTATCGATGCAACTCAAAGACCAAAGCAGTTGCAGCGCTCTTATCAAACCATCGAGGAATTCATGCAAGATATCGATAAAAGTCCTACATTCGAAAATTCTAGCGCCAAAGTAACTTCCACCCCGACTAAAAGCGCGAAAAGTATACTTCAGGATTCTTATGCTCTTGCTAACGACTCGGACCAATCGTCAAAGCAAAGCCTCATGTGGGCTCTTGCCTCGCCTAAGAACAACAAAAGTGTTCTTAAATCGGCAATGGGCTCAGCTATGGTCAAGAAGAAAGTGCTTTTCGATCTGGAAAAAGTAGACAAAGAGAAAAATTCCGAGAAAGAAGCAGCTGAAACAAAATCTATAGAAGAATTCCTGCTAGAAGAAGAGTATAAAGATAAAAAAGAAGCGAACGATAGTGACTGGAATACAACTTCAAGGTTTGTTCAGCAGCAGTTTGGAAAAGTGAATTTTTTTTTACCTTAATCATTTTAATTTTTAGCATTTTGGAGGAAAAACTAAAGTCACCCATGAAAGAGATGAGGACAAGTTCAGAAAACATTCAACTGAAAACGTCTCAGAGCGAAAGAATAGCTGAAATATCGAAAAAAATTCAAGAAAAGGTATGTCAAGTCCCCGTATTTTGGAGCGTCAAATTAAAAATAAATAAATAACGCATCTTTCCTTCAGCTTGAATCATCTCGCCGTAAGCCAGCCGGTTCTGTGGAAGCCATGTTTTCCCCTCAAACGCAGTCTGATGAACCCACTTTTGCTGCACAAATGACTTCTGATGGTATTAATTCCATGATGGACCATCATAATCAAGTACCTCGTCCTGCACCTCGTAAACAACTATTAGAAACCAAAGACTCTGACCTAGATATAGATGAGCTGTTAGCTACTATAAGACAAAAAAGAAACCAAAAATTAATCTAATTTTACCATTTATTTTAGTACATTTTATACATAAAAAAATTTTTTAATGAGTTTTGTTATAAACACTCAATATCAGTTTTAATAACGTAAAATGGCACAAATAGACTAAAATCTTACCCTAAGAGAGCTTTATAAAAGTATTACATAGTCTTACGTGAATAAGGTATACAGCATCTCAAAATGTACGGGAATAATAGTATATACTATGCCAATATCTTTTTTTTTTTTTTTTTTTTTTTTTTTTTGCAGAAACAGACATTTTTAATTAAATTAAAAAACGCCAACTTATTTAACACGGGAGTGATTAGCCGTTAAACTCATGATGAAAATCACGTGCGGCAACGACGATGTACTATGCGCTTAACAAAAATCGGCGTACAGATAAGAGGCGAGGACAAAACGTAGCCGCGATCGGTTGACGATGGGACGGATTTGTCATGTATCGGGGGAGGATTTGTGTAGGTATTGTTATTCGGTAAAATGCATAATAATTTGTTTTTTTGTTGAAAAAGGTTTTTTTTTTTATTTTTAATGAAATAAAAACTATTCTTTTTTATGAACTTGATCCTCTTTTTTTACTATCATAATCCCAACCACCATTTATCTTTATGATTACCTTGTTGTTGTCATTTTGATTCTAACTCTCCCTTACACCCAAGTAGATTTTCTTCTGTAATACGAAAAAAAAAGTATCTCTCTCGGTGTAACCGGAAAAATTATTGATTTCAAGCTTTTTGGCGCGAAGCTGTGATGGGCGCGCGCGCGCGGGGTGCGGCGAGTCGACAAGTATGGCGGATCGTCGAAATTGATCTGCCGAGGAGCAGACGATTGTTTACCAGTCATTTTTTAATTTATTGTTATTTATTTTTCATTTTACAATGTTTTTAACTCTAAAGTCCACTTGTCCAGTTATAGTTTTTCTACAAGCTATAATTTTTTTCAAGTATCGATGATAGATTGCCTGTTTCCAAAGCATCCAAGGTTATGACAGTACCACTGAACAAAGTAAGTTTTTCGTGTTTCACTATTTTTTTTTTTTTTTTTTTATGACTCATGTAATGTTTATCCTTGTACTAAAAGTATGTATTTTATTTTTAACTTTTAGTGAACGAAAAGAATATTAAAATGAATTTCATGAATGTAACAGACTCATCACCATTAATATGTCTTCTCTGCCACTCAGATATTGATTCAAACGCCTTTACTAACATTTTCTACACATGCTTCCCTCACAGTGGAGAAACCTGTTCAAGTTTCGTACTTAAAATACTCAAGCTTTCCGATTCAGAATTACCTAGCTCTTATCTTTGCTTAAATTGCTTTAATTCTTTTTGGGCGCTTGAACAAGCTCAGAATACAGCAACAAGTGTTTTGTCTGAAATTTTAAATACCTTTAAAACGAACAACAATGAAAAACTATTTGATGACTTTTTGGATAATACCTTAAAGGACAGTGAGATTGCAGAAAACTCGAATGAGGCAACAAAACACGATGATACGAATAAGTCTAAGCAAGCCGAACAAATCGTAGAAGAGTATTTGACTGAAAAAGATATACATTCCTTAAAAAGTATTTTCACTAGCGGTACTGTTATTTCTATACAGTTAATAAATAAGCAAGTCAATGAATCTAGTATTATAAGTAAAGATGAAGAGTCTCAAACAGTTGTTAACTTACCTAATCAACTGTGTGTAAATAGTCAAGGAACGGATGTTCCTCTCATCAGTCAAGAATCAAATTCGTCTGATACTAGTCAAGAATCAAATGTACCCTCCAGTTTAGATGCCATAAGCCTAGAGGACAATTCTGATTATGAAGGTATATTACGATTTCAATAATTTGAATACTTGAGATTTCTAATGAAAAATAATGTTTTTAATGAATAATCTGCTCTTGTTTCAAGAGTTTGAAACCGAGGACTTGGACATTCCAATTGAGAAAGTTACAAAGCGCAGCTGTAAACATTGCGACCAGACCTTTAAAACCGAGACGGGACTCCGCCACCACCTTCTCGACAAACATCCCGATTTGCGTCCCTACATCTGTGAAAAGTGCGGCAAAGCTTACAAACACAAACCTGCTCTTGAAATCCATCTGGGCATGCATGCTGGTTTCAGTCCTTTCAAATGCAATAAGTGCGGCAAATGTTTTACACAAAAAGGCGCCCTTCATAGACATTTACCGCTCCACACGAATGAAGCTCCATTTCAATGCGAAATCTGTGGCAAGTGTTTCAAGCATCATACAAGCTACAACATGCACTCTCTGTCGCATACTGGCAAGAAGGATTATCAGTGCAACGTATGTATTTTTATCATTGTCTGAAAATGATCAATTTCAAGTATGCCTTTTATAATACATGTGTATTTATTATTTCCAAGATCTGCGACCTGCTTCTGCTGTCCACGTCTCACCTTAAACGACACATGCGTGTCCACACGGGTGAAAAGCCATACAAATGTCCGACATGTGGTAAAAGTTTTGCTGAGCGATACAACCTACATGCTCACAAGAAAATCCATGATCCCGAACAAGCTGCGGTAAAAGAGGCCAGAAGAAACCAGCATAAGTGAGTTGTTGTGTGAATTTTCGTTGAGCCTTTTAGAATTTTTAACAACTCACCATTATGGATTTTCGTTGCAGATGTGTGCGCTGTACAGCCACGTTTGGAACCAAAGCCAAATACATGGAACATTTGAGAACGCACGTCGGCGAATTAGCAAATGAAAAGCCGCCATCGAAATTGAGCAAATCGGATAATTCAGATAATGTGAGTACAACCCCAAAGTTACAGGAATTAAACGGAGTGGATCTACTGGCTACGTGTGTCAACGAAGTATGGCAAAGTTTGTCATTGGAAGAAGAAGTGGCAGCCTTATAATTTATTTTATTGCAATCTATTAGCAGTTTTTTGTCCTTGGATTTATTTACTCGTGTGATTTTTTTATTATTTTACAATTGTGTGTTCCTAATAACTACTCAGCGTTTTCTAGTCATTTATCATGATTATTTTTTTATTATTTTATGCAACTATTTATATCATTTTTTAGAAACTGTTTGCAAAGGGCGTTTCCTGTACCCATTTATTAACCCCTTCTTCCTTTTTCCTGCCCAACTTGTCCTCATTCCTAAGTAATGTTAAGTAAAAATCTAAAATTTTTCTTTTACTTATACTTGAATTCAATGTCGCGCCCCATTGTAAGCAGTAGTACCTAATGCCTTAGCCGACCAATCAATCGAGGCATAGCCAACCGAGCTACAATTGTCTGTTTTTAAAAAATTTTTAATTAAAGTATTACTCGAAAACTAACTGCAGCAATTTACTTATATTCTAGCTAAAATGAAAATCACGTGTACGTTTGTATGAAAATATACATGTAGTCTTGTATAATTTGTATCCTTGAGCGGCCCGTGAAACTTATGTACCAAAGTATACGAGGGGTGCAATTTTACACGTGAAAGTATATATATGTATGTACGATGCATTTGATTAAAGCAATATGTGAAAGATGTCGATTGAATCAAAGAATCGAAATAATTTCTAATGCTCGAATTAAATATTTTACCAAATTGTATACATATATTTTTTAAAACTCAACCTAGTGGAATATGATAAATTGGTCTCGTATACGTATTACTTTATATGATTTATTAGTTTGTGCGTTTATTTATTTATTTATTTATTTATTCATTTATGTATATTGAAACTGCATGATGTAATAAAATAAAACAGTGAGTGCCCAAAAAGAAATCAACCCTGTTGTTTTCATTCAAAAACCCGTTTCTTTAATACTTTAACAAATAATACATTATACCAAAATAGGATTTATTCCAAAAATCATAACTACCTTGGAAAAAAAGAAATCTACATACAAAATTACACAATTACACGTCAACAAAGTTTGCAATATTGGCACTCAAAAGCGAGTACCCCTGTTTTAAATAAGTACAGCAGGATAAATTAATAAACAGCCAAAATACCTTCAATAAAATGGCAAAAAATTAGATGAAAGATATTAAATAGTATTCCTTTGCCTAATTATTGTGGTTGCATCAAAAGAGCACACGAAAAGTTACATAACGATCTTGATCAGTCTTACGTGAATAAGGTATACAGCATCTCAAAATGTACGGGAATAATAGTATATACTATGCCAATATCTTTTTTTTTTTTTTTTTGTTTTTTTGTTTGCAGAAACAGACATTTTTAATTAAATTAAAAAACGCCAACTTATTTAACACGGGAGTGATTAGCCGTTAAACTCATGATGAAAATCACGTGCGGCAACGACGATGTACTATGCGCTTAACAAAAATCGGCGTACAGATAAGAGGCGAGGACAAAACGTAGCCGCGATCGGTTGACGATGGGACGGATTTGTCATGTATCGGGGGAGGCAATCTTCTGTATGGAGCTTCGATCGAGTTGATAGACGTGGAAAGCCTCGCTCTCGGTAATGTCGAGCGCTCCCATGCGCTTGTAAAACGATTTGGCCGGGTTCCAATCCGTGACGACAAACTCCATCTTGCCGATATTCTGCTCGATCGCTTTCTGCGCGTTGGGATTAAACAATTTTAATTATACAACGTGCTTTTTTTTTTTCGTGCGCATTTACAAAGATTTTTGTCAACACACACACATATATATTTTTTTTAACATATACGATAATGGTATATTTTTAGAGCACCTCCCCCCGCGTTGGGTTTGTACATAGGTATATTCATATATTTTATTGCGTTTCAGCGCGCAAAAAATATTAAGAAAATGATCGAAGCTGCAATTTACGTGCAGAAAAAAAATAAATTTTCCTTACCGATTTTCCTTGATTTTAAGTTACGCTACTCAAGACATATATATATGTAGGTACGTGTATATCCAACGCAAGGTAAGCGTCATTTGTATTAAGTATGAATGCATCGATTTTAGCGATGAGCACGACCGATCAACTACTGAAGGTATATATATATGTATATATATATGAGTATATCGGGTGTGTTTACAAAACAACACTTACATGAGCAATGGCCTGCATGAGCTTGTCACCGATGCGCCGATTTCGAAATTTCTCTTGCACGTAGAGGTCCTGCAGGCACATGTTTCTCCCGAGTCTCAAGGTGTACGTGTAATAGTAATGACCGTAACCAATGACGTTGTCGTTCATCACGGCCACATAGAAGCCCATGTTTGGATTTTCCACGTCGAACGTGTCGTGCTCCAAAACTGATACAACATATACATACAAGTACAAGATAACAAAACCGAGTATAGCTTCAACACCACGTGCACACGTCACACGGTTACACACGGACGGATAGATTTTTTTACGGTTCGCATAAATATACCTGCGGGTAAGTACACGCGCACGGTTTGTTACTAGCAATCCAATGTATTTTTAATTTCCATAATTATCGTTTCATTCGGTTCAAAACTATTTTTTTATGTGTCTATAATTTATGTTATTGTAGTACACACAGCAGATACCAGATATTTTTGTGTCTATATATACATATGTATACATATATGGAAGGCGACAACAACGAGAAAAGTGTCGTATTGTACAGCGATGTGGAGGACAGCGGCTTACCTTTGACGTCGATCTGGGGTGCGTTGAAGTGCTTGTGGAAGTTGGCGATTTCCTGTGCACAAAAGACACAATTCGTCATCGGTACGAGTGCGAAAGAACAAGGTAAGCTCAAAAAAAAAAAAAAAAAAAAAAAAAATTTTTATATTTCTCCTCACCTTCGACAAGTTGATAATGGCCTGACAGTCCTCCCGACGTGCCTCTCGAATCGTCACCTCGTCGCTGATGCTCATCTTTTTATTTTATCGTCTCTTATAATATATTCTCCTTCTAATACTATTAAACTATTATACTTGTAAAAAGTTAGTTTTTTTTTTATGACAACATTGGTATATATATATATATATTATATAAGCATTGACAGAGGATTCGTAAAAAATGACACTTGCGAAGAGACAAAACAAAAAAATCGGTTCGAGAGCGCGAGATCGGATCGAAATGGAGCAGCGCGCATAGGTGTACGACGAGCTTTGCGGCTCGCGAAATGCCACTAAACGCAAAATTGTAAACAAGGGAGGGATGAGAGATGCACTCATATATATATATATGTATAAACGCTCTCCGATTTCCCGCAAATATACATATACACATACCTATACATACGAACGACACAACGTGCTTGGTTGCATTGTATTATTTATGTATCCCCCGACAGCACGCAGAGAGAGAGAGAGAGAGAGCACGAATGTATCCCACATTAATTATCCATTACGTAACCCATTGGTATAGGTATATATTTGTATTTGCTGCATACGTGTATATAACGTCAGCGTCATTTTCGCCAAGTGTACGGGTGTGTGGGGGAGGGAGGGAGTCGTCACCAGACACACGCGGAGATTTGCGCGCAAATTTGTTTTGCCCGATGCTAGCCAACTGATCCGACAGACAGACAATTTTACTTCATTATATAATGAAGCACAGCGGTGTACGGGTCAGTCAAGTGATTTTTTTTTTAATTAGTTTGAATTTATAATCGTGCGTTCTTTCGGCTTTTCGTTTCGTAAATTTGTCGTTTATTCGAAAGTGAAAAAAAAACTACAACGTGAATTGAAATCGATAGTCGATAATATATATAGGTTTAAATTTATGTTTACGGCTCGTTTCGGATAAAGCAGTAGACTATACTGATATTCGCGATATGCTTTTTGGGGAAGAAAAACAATTAAATAGATATAAATACACGCGTTTATCCGAAAACGTTTGTTTTCCGTAAGAAGCGTCCGTCACCACCTATTATATCGTATAGCCGATAAGACGCATACTAATGTCACTTTATCTTTTCGACTATATAAATGGAAATGTTTTGAAAATCAGCGTCATCCCGAATAGGCAAATAAATATTGTGATACTATGATGCGCCGAGAAAAAAAAAAAAAAAAAGACACGATCAAACGCAAAAATGATATGTCTATTTTAGCCGCACGACTTGAATCGATGGCGTCGGATTTACCGGAAAATGCACTTAAAAGCAGTTTGAAGAAGAAGGAAATGACCCAAGTCGGAAAGAACAAGTCACCCCAAAAGGTACGGTTCGACTTGGCCACCGTGTACCATTTCCCCAGGAATCAAGGATTCATCAGTGTACCTTCAAGGGTATTGTTATATGTATATTTTTATACGTGTATTGATACGCGATCATTTTCATTATTTTTCTATTAAAAAAACTCGAAAATACGATCCATCAATTAAATTTTTTTTTTTTTTCTTTTACAAAACAAACTCATAAGGACCTGTTGTTTTCATTCAAAAACCCGTTTCTTTAATACTTTAACAAATAATACATTATACCAAAATAGGATTTATTCCAAAAATCATAACTACCTTGGAAAAAAAGAAATCTACATACAAAATTACACAATTACACGTCAACAAAGTTTGCAATATTGGCANTCATTTTCATTATTTTTCTATTAAAAAAACTCGAAAATACGATCCATCAATTAAATTTTTTTTTTTTTTCTTTTACAAAACAAACTCATAAGGACACCCGAGGAGATTCGAGTTTAATATCATCAATTGTTGTTGTTTTTTTCCGTAGAAAGTACAGTTGGTATACATATATTATTGCACACCATATGAGTATTTCTTTCTCCAAAATGAACATTTGGGGCATGAGAAACTCTTTTTTAGCCTTCCATGTGTAACAATAATTATTAAAAAACAACGCCGATCTCCTACGAACGCAAGCTGAAAATACCCGTGAGAATGTGTACGATAAATGTACGTGCTTTGCCACAGGGTGGCAGTACACTGGGCATGTCGGCGGTTCACTCGGACGAGGAGAGCTTCTCCTTCTCGGATTGCGAAGCGGTTGACGAGGATGAGCCGCGGTGCAAGTCCATCCAGCCCGTGCCTGCCCGGGAAAGGAGGTGCGTGCTGAAATCGGCCGGAATCGACACCATTGATCCCGAGGAGGGAAGGAACTGCCAGAAAATCAGGGTGAGCAGGAGACGCTGCGGGTGCGCTTGCAAAAAGGGATGCGACCCCGAAAGGTGCCCGTGCAGTCGGTCCAACGTTGAGTGCCAGGTACGTGCGTTACTTTTCCGCTACCAATGGAATTTTTTTTTTTTTTTTTCCGCTCAGACTCCTATTCTACGTATAAGGATACACATATATCTTTCGTGACAATAACACGATTGACACCGCCACAACACGCAAACGATCTATTACTTTTTACTGCTTTTCATCTTTTTTTCAACTCAATCGATATACATTCTTGATCGATCGTTATGTTTTAAAATCGGTCCGTTTTGATGATAAGCTATTGATACATGGATATCAAAGGTATTCTTATGAAATGCAAAACATTTGTAAGTTAGAAAGAGAAAAATTGATCTGAAAAATATCTGTCATGGCATCAGGTGAACGGAAAAGGCTTTCCGTGCAGCTGTACGAGCGACGGCTGTGCCAATAAAAGCGGCCGAGCCGAGTTCGACCCGGTGAGCGTGCACATACACTACACCACCGTAAGGATGGAGATGATGAAGCTCGAGGGAAAGCAAGACGAGGAAAAACAGCGGCAAGAGAGCGAGGAGGAGGAGGAGGAGGAGTCTCCCCCGCCTCCCAGGTGAGCGAGTCGAACCATCATTTTTCCGCTGGGAGTGAAAACGACTCCTCATCCTTTATGGATCTCGTAATTGTCGCGTATTCTCCTGTTGCAGGGCAAAATCACCACCAGCTCGAAGACCCGTTACTCGCTCCACGAGCAAGCAGAGCAACCCGGCAGTGGCCACGACGCTCCGTCGTTCACCTAGACTGAATAAAGATCTGTGCACCCCCGAATCAGGATTAGACTATTGTTGGCTGACCAATTCGACAAATTCGATGCGGGCCATCTAATGAAATCCATACGCCAACACTGCGTTGTATTTATTTTGACTAACAGTTCTAGCTCCTTCATCTTGTCCTTTACAATACATGCACGTTATCGCTCGATTCAGTGACAATTGAATAATTGTTTATGTTTTAAATTCGCAATAAAAGTCATTTTTACCCTTATCACGTACTCTTCTCTTTTTCTGTTATTCAATACGAGATGAATTTGACGAAGCGAGTAAATATATNTATATATATATTCTACTTGTGAACTGTCAACAGGAGAAGCGAGATGAACAAAGCTTGTTGTCCATGTTCACTTTTGTATACAATACGCGCACGTACGTGGCCGTGACAATAACCGATGCCTGCAGTCTCGCTGTGTCGCCTCCTCGACTTTTGGTGCTATATTTGTACATCAGTTTGTTAATATCCATCCGTTGGCGCACTTGCAGGTAAGGAAAAAACTTTGCGGCTTTTTAACTACGAGAATATTCTTCTTTTATACCTGTACACTCAAGTTGCACTTGAAATCGATCGACGCTACAACGCAACAAAGTATTGACAAATGGCTCTTTCTTTTTACTTTTTAAAAACACATTTGTCCATAGTATAAAAAAGGCTTTTGTGCATTTTTATTTTTCAGTATTGTCCACGTAATACTTTAAGCGTGATTGACGAGTATATATATATGGTGTATATGTATTGTTTTCGCAAATGATCTATGTGGACGATTTATGCATGTATATGTAGCGATCGATCCGTACTACATTACGATGACTTCTTGGTGAGTTCATATAGTCTGTAGAGGTGCCATTCTTCGCTCTCGGTGAGATCGACGGCGCCATTGGACACGTAAAACTTGCCCTCGTTCTTCGAGTCCAACACCCAAAAGTCGATCCTGCAGCATTTGTCCTCGTACGCTTTCTGGCAATGATATCAGGACTTGATATTTTTTTTTGTCATACCATCATAAAAAAAAAAATTAAAAAAAAAATAAACATATGTGAAACAAACCTTAGCCACGGCAGAAAACAAATTGTCCCTCACGTTCGAATTGTGTTCGCCGGGTGACGCATAGAATTCCATGAGGTACATCGATTTTCCCTCCCAAGTGGAATACGCGTAACAGTACAATGCGTATCCGACTACATTTTTATTCCACACGCCAACCAGATATCCGTAGTACGTATTATCTCCTTTGGTATTGTTCCCTGAAATCGATAAATATATATATATATTTTCAGCTGATTAGAAGCGACACGCATCAAGATGAACGAACAGTCGTCGTATCCATTTTCCTCACCTTCAATAACAATCGACACGTCGTCAATCTTCGGCTTCTCGTCTTTGATCTTTCGTGTGGTAGTATTGAAAGACGCCTCCTACGAAAATCATTTCCAAGTGTAAACGAAACGATAATAGGGGTGTATATGTTATACAGACAAACGCCTACCTCGGCCAATCTTTTGATGGTATCGAAATCACCCGACTCGGCTTGGCGCACCTCGCACTGACCATTTGCATAATCTGGAATCAACCGAAGACGCGCTCGAGTACAAGTTTACGATCAATCCCGTGCTATGATGAGAGAAAAAAAAAAAAAAAAAAAAAAAAAGAAAACCAACTTGTCGCTAAATGCTTGAGCGAATCCTGGCCGAGTCGATACATGCGCCAAGCTTCCGTTTCCGTGAGATCGACCGACCCCTTGTTTTTGTAAAAGCTCCGCGCTGGATTCCAGCCGAGCACCGCGAAATCCAAATACGGGCACCTTTCTGAAAAAGTTTGCTGGAAAAAAAAAAAAAAAAGAAAAAATCATGATTATATTATACGCATGTATATCATGTGGTGACATTTGAGAACATTTGCCGACCTTGGCCACTGTGTCGAAGAGGCGACTGCCGATGTGCTTTTCGCGGTACTCGGGAGTCACGTACAAATCCTCCAAGTGTATGGCTCTGGGGTCCAAAGTTGAGTAGATGTAAAAGTACAGGGCGTAGCCGACGATTTTGCCGTCGCAGCTCGCGACGTAGCACTTGAAGAGCGGATCTTCGCGGTCGAAGCCGTCTTTTTCCAAAACTGTACACGCACAAGACGGGTGACGTTGAAAAAAAAAAAAAAAAAAAAAAAAAAAAAAAAAATGAGATACCAAGTTCATTAGCACTTACCTGTACTTATGGAAGGATGGATAGACGATAATGCAAAAACACAAGCACGCGTACGTGAACTGGAACGAAGCACCGATGCATCCGATGCTTCTATATTGCTTCTCATATGTGTATGCTCGAATCTTAATCAAATCAAGAGAGCGCCAGAGAGACGGATATTACAAAGAAAAAAAAAAGAAGTAGATAGCTCGTTTATGAGATAGAAGAAAGCATACTGCAAACTGCAGACATTGCACAACCTGAGATGGATGTGTTTGTTATTTCTTTGGCCANATTAAATTCTTTTGAAAAAAAAAAAAAAAAAAAAACCGGTGTGGTACAACCGTGAGGAAAAAAAAAACACACATCTATTGACTTTGTTGAAAAATACCGATGTCTATTCGAAAACATACATCTCGTGTCGCAATTACAATGATTCGCCTGTCAATTGAAGTAATTGGTATTCGAAGAAGAAAAGAATAAGAATACTTGATGAGCGTGTAAAGTACGTTGAATAGGATTGAAGAAAGAGATACGCAGAAGATGGCTGGTGGGCGGAGGAAAATTAATTTCATAAAAAGCTTCGACGAATGTTAATGAATGCATAAAAGCTTTGCTAAACCAAAGATCGAGAGATAGAGAGAATAAAAACACCATTACAATGATACTTAAGTTGCCGCTAAAAATAACGTATTGGTGAGCGATTCCACAAAACAACTGCACCTTCGACACTTGATAATATTTTTTATACCGTTTCCTGTATCATGACTAAGTAAATCCGAAAAATCGTGGCCAACCTGAAAATCTGACGCGACGCACTTGAAATTGTGGAGATAAATGCCTTTTGTTGGATCGAAAAGTTTGATAGGCGCAGCTTGTTAAAAATTAAAATTTCGTAAAATATCTCACGTGTTGGGATATATAGCTGATATCGACATTTGTGAAACTCTAATCATTTATCAACTTTGCAATTCCTTATTAAAATCTTGGTTGATTGTCTTTAAGCGTATCGCAGTTCATACGAAATCAAACAATGCGTAAGTTCTTTCTAATAGTAACCACGTGACGGACGATTTTTTCGTGAAGCAGTTCATAATAATTATATAAAAAAAATAAATTGTTCGACACATTTAAAAAATATCAGTCATCTAATCGTTGCAATGATCCAACGAACGATCAAAAATCCAAAAGACAAGCACGTTGATGAAAAATGGCAACATAACGGCCAATACCTTTCAATCGTGGTGTTGACAGAATGTAGGTATATTCTATTGGATGCATTGAAAAAACAAAATAAAGTAGTGAACGGTTGAAAAGAAAAAGAGCAATCGAAAGGAGAACGATAATCATCGTACCAAAAACCGGAGCGGCGACTCATACGCTTGTACATAATATGAGTAACGCGCAGCGGGTCATAGACACATTAGGTATTATATATATATAGGCACGGATGGTGGTATAAATAAACTTTGGACTTCTAAAAATAATAACTGCCCCACATGGAGCACGTATAGGAGAGTTGTACCTTTATGCAGAAAAACAGCCTCGCCAATAATAGAGAAATAAATGTATATGTGCTTTTCGTTTGACAAAACGTACCTGGATGAGAGCGCGGATCTCTTGGCAGTCCTCCCTCACGGCCTCCCGCACCTCCACGAACTTCTCCATTATCTTCAAGCTCAACCTGCACAGAGAACAATCGCACGATCAGGAAATTCGGTGGTAAATACATTTCCAATGCACGCAGCCTGTGACAACGTAATGTGGCAGATAAAATATAATTTACGGGCAAAACCGCAGCATCGCGGAGTCGGAGGGGAAAAAAAGAAAAATGTTGATTTGACAATCTTGCTCCCGGAGGATGTATCGTAGATCGGCGCGCGAGAGTCAATGAAGTACGTATTTTCGCCGAGACTCTTCGACCCTACCGTGGTTGCTCTCTTCTTTGTAATGCCGGTGTGCGGGGGGTATAGACGCCCCACGCGCACGCATGTACACTTTACACACAATCATCGGATCCCCAGCATTTTTTTTTTTTTTTTCTCTTCTTCTTCTTCTTCTTTCGTTCATCGAAAGCCGCTGCGTGCTTTTTTTCCTATTGTTCAGATAGGTAGCTTTTTTTTTTTTTTTTTTTTTTTCATTCTTTTAATATGCTAACGAACAACGTGTGTCTAAGCGCTTGCAAGACCCGCGAGCTTATGTTTTTTATTTGCCGATTGGTGCCTGGCTTTTTCTTGTTTTATCGATCGGTGCGGTGAAACTTTTATGGAATACATTTAGATTAGAGTGACACGCGAGGCTTTTACTCCTAATTCTGAGTATTTACCATAAAAAAAATATATATGTATATGTATTTTTTTTTTTAGTTTTTCGTGCATCTGAATATGTTGAAAAAGGGGAATCGTGTATTTCTACTTTCTTCGTGAGTCTTTCTTTCCCTCGATTTTTCTAGACAGCAGTTAATTGCTACCGTATTTACTCTATTATTTATAGCCGAAGAAGATGACGAAACTGTAATAATCTGAACTCTGTGCGCTACTACATTTCAGTTGGACGATTATTTTGACGATGTAGCATAAAACATCACTGTTTACCTTCCACATTATTGTCTGGCTTATTTGATCAAGTGGAAATAGTTTACCGAAAATTCGTTTGAAGTATAGAATAATAACGTAAGGTATTACCACTTTCGGTTAATGAGCCCATGTGTTTACTCGATAACGATGACTCGAGTGACTTTGACATCGATTTTTTTTTTTAATACTAACGTAGCGGGAAGCGAGCACGTGGATGTATACTTTTTCGAAAATTTAGAGCAACCATTTTTTTTTTTTTTTTTACAAAGTTTATAAGTAGGTACTAAAACCCTCTTTTTCTCTACTTCTTACAATACAGTACATAACAAAGTCGTTTCCAGTGAAAACATTTGATTACGTTTTGTAAAAGAGAAAAAAATCGAAAGATGATAAAAACATGCCCAATTGTTTGTTAAAATAAACTTTATCGAAGGCACATCACTTATGATAAACAAACTGTGTGGTAAACTTGTTGTTTTTTTTCTTCAGCTGGATAAAAAAAAAAAACATAATAAATACAAGAATAACGTATATGTATCACGATATTATTGAATATTGTAATAACACATTGTTGCGAGTATTTAACGTAAAGTAAAGAAAAAAAAAAAAAAAAAAAAAAAACAATGAACAGGAGGAGACTGACACGGGCACTTGATAATATACATCAAGTGAGTATCGACCAAATCTCGTTGAAAAACCTTGATCAATTTTCATTATCTCGACTCTTGAGGTTTCGCAATATATATAAATATATATATTTATGTAAAACTGAACAGACATACGTACAGATTGTTCTAACGATTGTAATGAAGTCATGCAACAAAATTCGGCAACCAAAGTATCTTATCAGTTAATAAAAATGATAAACGATTTGATAATCGTGAAAATACAGGTTGATGCTCAATTTGTAAAGTCGCGCCATCAGCTCTGGCTTTCAGGTTTATTCGCCATCGCTATTGGTTCAATCCGGTTCGGTTACCCCAGACCCACTGTAGGTTTATTCCGTTGAATATCTCTTAATGAGAAAAAAAAACCCGCGATTTGCAATTATTGCAGATTTTCATCCGCAGCAACCACAACCTTGGTTGTTCTACTTTATTTCTGCATAAGGTTTTTTTTTGTCTATTTAGAGTAGAGGTAAAACTTATTAAACCAGATCGAACCGAAAGTGATCTCAAATAAACCTACACAATAGGCTCGCACCCCCTGTAAACTCTAAAGTACAGCGCGAACGGAGCGCTAAAGCCGGCTGTGTGTGTATACGAACAAGCAACGTTTTCTTCGGCCATGTTGCTTACGTTATCCCAAGTATTTTATATATGTTGTGTTTCCACATCAGTCCGGTGCGGTCAGTCGCGTACATACTTTCCGTCGTGTCCGTGTTATCAATTCGTTTAATTCATAAATGTAAATAGATATATATGTATATTAACACTTATATGATAGTATTCGTCGGGATACTCGGGATACCTAACCCACGCGTTGTTACTAGTACCAGAAAACTAACAAAAGAAGTTTGCAACGAGGAATAACTAACAAAGCCTTTCGCATTACATGTAGATTTATGTACACCAACGAGTAGTTAATTAAAGTGAAGAAATTGTTAAAAAAAAAAAAAAAGGGCTAGCATGGCGGAAGTCGAGGCAAAAGTTAACATGTCACTTGGTAAGTCAGTTGGTCGGACATAGACTCAACGCTACACCCTAAGTATCTGCTTACCTATCTACTACCAACTTATATCTTCGTCCAGAATCACGGATGTGTGTGTGTGTGTGTTGTTTCAGCAGTATAATTTAAACAAATAGTTAGCAACTAAGCGTGTAAGCTTCAAGTCACCAGACATTACGTATTGTTCCATAAGTTGGGTAGACATTCTAAAAATGTCAAACATCATCTACCAGTAGTACAGTGTACACATAAAATGACGATTCTTCTCATTAATGAATACGTGGTAAGAGATGGAGAAAAGCATCTCAGTTATTGTTGTCATTATTGCGTGAGCGTACGGCTACACTTTTTTCAGAAACCCTCCCACCCTTAACCCCACCCCCCCTTGGAACTCGATTACGTGCAGCAAAAAAAAACAACAACAATCGATTGTTGTAGTCGTGTGTACGTCGGTCGTATCGAAAGCCACTTCCCGGCTCCGGTGAGGCTCCGAGGGAAAGATGGCGACGCGTCGTCGTCTTCGTCGGCCGAACGAGATCGTCGCGTACCCCCGCGCTGCTGTTACACTTTAAAGTCACTAACGTCGGTCCGCTTAACCCCCCCTGTTAGCAACTACTCGACAATGCCCACCACCAACAGCGAGTCTAATAATTATATTTCTGTTATTAACGATCACGGTTGACGCACAAATGGTTTGAACAGAATTTTAGATGACATAAGTACATATTATGTATGCACCTGGTATTGCAAAAAAAAAAAAAAATGAGATACCAAGTTCATTAGCACTTACCTGTACTTATGGAAGGATGGATAGACGATAATGCAAAAACACAAGCACGCGTACGTGAACTGGAACGAAGCACCGATGCATCCGATGCTTCTATATTGCTTCTCATATGTGTATGCTCGAATCTTAATCAAATCAAGAGAGCGCCAGAGAGACGGATATTACAAAGAAAAAAAAAAGAAGTAGATAGCTCGTTTATGAGATAGAAGAAAGCATACTGCAAACTGCAGACATTGCACAACCTGAGATGGATGTGTTTGTTATTTCTTTGGCCAGTTATTATGTAAATTCTTGATCGAGAACCTTAAAGTGTAGATGCCGGCTGGAAAATTAGAAATTTTTCGTTCTGTCTCGAAAAATTTTCGAAACAAATGGCTTCATGATACAAAATTTTCAGTTCTCGAGTGATTCTGTGCGGAGAAAAGTATGTAAAAATAGATTTTCTTAGAAGAAGAAATTAGATGTGAATCATCAATGTTTACAAGTGCCTTTTCTTCAATCTATTTTCGGTGTATAGTGTATCACATAACTCCGATACCCCTAATTTTGTTGCTTCTGTTTTGGGCAATTAAGTACATTTCTTTTTGTAACTTATATTAATAATCCAAACACTATTTAAAGATCTTCTAGAGATTTATTTTACTCTACTGTATTTCGATAAATCTTGTTCTCGCCAACCTAAACTTACTAGAGGCTAGATAGCTTTATCACTTTAATTTGTCCCAAAAAAATTCTTATCCTAAGTGTTGGATGATATTGTTTCAGAGTTATGTCTACGTAAATCTAATACGGATTTTTTTTACAACCCTATGTATTCTATTATTATTTAAAAAAATTTATTATCCAGTTGTATACCACAAAAGTAATATTTAATAGAAATATATGTGTTACATCTCTCTTCCTGTAACCCTTACAAGATTTCTCAAATTAAGGTTAGAAATAAAAGTTTTTATTAAAATAAACATTATTATAAAATTTATTAACAATATAAAATACATTGTCCACGCACTTTCATAAAAACGGACAATCTGTCAAAAATAAACAATCCCGATACTTTGTTATGTTGCTCCGTAAATTAATACGTGCGTGTATATATCTATATATACGAGTGAATTCGCAACCTCTTGCTTGGTCGTGTTCTCCGGATACTCGGAGAAACTATTTGGCACCCAGACGTCCCAGTAAGCGCTTTTGAGGATGTCTCATGCACAGCTCTCGTCCTTCTCTGACACATCTAACGTACTCCTAAACTTTCCTGCTTTCCTAATGTTTAGGATAAGAATTTTGAAATTCTCCGGTTGTTATGCCGACTCGCATATTAAATCCGCGTGAGACGTGAGCTTCCTGGGATTTGGGACACCTCCTCTCGTTTCGTGTTCTCCCAATACCTCGGGGAGAGCACTGACGGACATCGTGCCGCGACTTTTGCGGACTCTTGACAGAATACCTGATGCCAGGTATCGCTTACCTCTTTTGTTCTCGTGTTCTCCTAATACTTATGTGCGAAATTTTGAAATTCTCCGGGTCGGCAAGGCAATCACGTGTATACATATACGTACATAAAATATATAATATGTATAATATACGTGCAGTATACATCAACCCCCTCATATATGACGTTGTTGCACGCGTCCACGTTTATTACGTTTACATATTACCTCTTTTCAGTTCATGTTCTCCTAATACTTAGGTGGCTGTGCCGCTCTGCCATCACCCTGCACGTGCCTGACCGATGCCCGGACACGTGTATACCGTATAGCGAGAACTCCTCGATTATCATGCTTTCCTGGTTACCTTAGAGTAAAATTCAAGTCCGGACGTCCCAGAAAACTGCTTTTGAGGATTTCTATTCGAGGCCGCAAATATATATTAATATACGTGCCACTTCCTTGGTGCACGTCTGCTCCTGGTAGTTATAAGCAGAATTTTGAATTTTGACGACTGCGCCGCTCTCGGATCAAGTAATCCCTTGTGCATCATATATCTATATATACGGGCAACTATACCTGCTACCTTCTCGCCCCTCGTGTTCGCCTAATACCACGAGGTATAGTTCGAGGTATAATTGAAAAAAATCAGGCCGCAGCCACATAGACGCGTCGACTGCGTCCTCACGCGTTTGATGTCCGTGAAAATCGTCTCTAGTTCTTTGCTGCCATCTTCAAATGAACTAACTCCCTAACACATTTTTTTTTTTTGTATGATATTTTAAGTATTAGCTTTTTCTGATTTACATGTGTAATCAATACAGCTAATGCCACAAGGGCTGATAAAAAAAAAGTACAGTTTTAAAATTTACATTTTACAAACTTAGAATACAAAGTTTATTAAATAAATAATTGGTTTCTTTTGAGAAAATCACATATCAGAATGCACGATTTAAAATTAGGTGTGTCCATCCATGCCGAAAGGTAGGTGCGTGATGCCAAAACAATTCATTAAGGATATCAAGCAGAATCAAGTGAAGTTTAAGTGGCATTTTTTTATGACCGTATAATCCAGGCCGTCCATCCCAGGAGAGGACTTATCTCTTTTTTGAAAGAGAGCAGCATTGAATTCGGAGTAGTCAAAGGGCCTGTCGAAGAAAGGATTTGGCTGAGATTGAAGAATGAAGTCAGGATCAGATTGTATAGGAGGATAGAGTTCATGGATGGTGCTCAATGCTAATCTTCTAGCCTCCTCTCGAGAGATAGGATCAGAACCTGCCGGCTTAGTAAATCTGTTCTTGAGGACTTTACTTATTCTCCACACATACCCCGCATCGGTACGGAAGGATATCGATTCGGCAAAACTTCTAAAGTAGTCTTTTTTCTTAGTTTTAAATAATTTTTTACACAGTGCTACTTAGCGCTTATAAGCTGTGAGATCGCACAATTCTAAGCTATGGCCCCACTTTAAATAGGAGGCTCTTCTCAGTCTTTTTGCTTTATCACAATCTCCATCCCACCGGGGGACAAGGCTTCTTTTGGACTGCTAAATACTATTATTATTATTATTATGATTAGTTGCCAAGACAGATTTCTTTCTCTTTTGTGGAGTACTATTTTTAATCGCCTCATGAACAGCCTGGGTAAAAAAGGATTATTTTTCTACTGGGGTTAAGTTGCAGTAATCGTGGAATTTTTCTGTAGTTTCACTAAGACTAGTTGAAAATTTGGACCAATCAGTTTTAACCGTTTAAGTTCTGAAAGTCTTCCTTTTATATCCAAACCGCTCACAAGCTATTTCAATAGCTACTGGAAGTGATCGGAGCCAAAAGTCTCATCATAAAAGTTGTATGTTAATTTTTCAGCCAGATTCATATAGTTGACAAAATCAGGTCTAGGTTTGACCTATAATTTCTATGAATATCGATGGAAGAGAGAGAGTCTGTATTGTGCAGAAACAGATCGAAATTATCTAATGATTTTTCAAGACTAGAACCACTGACATCTGTGTCTGCACAATTCCAAACAACATTGTGAGCGTTATAATCTCTTACAAATAGGCAGTTTTCGTTAGAGTATTTATCAAAAATACTGTCCCACTGACTTTGATTTAGAGGGACATCGGATGGTCTGTATGTAATTATTATGTGAAGGGCGGGTTGTACATTGGTAATTTTAATTCCGCAAAGTTCTATTCCTTTAGGGGAAAGTGGCAGGTCTTTAAGAGTTGTATATGAAAGGTTTTTACTGACAATTCTTCATTGATTTGCTGTCAGTCAGGAGGCGCAGAGTTTTCATTGACTCAATCACCTGCCCAATGTACTGCTTGTCGAGCACCTCTGTAGGCAGAATTTCCTCCAATGTCGAAAAATTCTCAATTAAATCCAAAAAAAATTCAAAGTTTACTTTATTTTCGGTAGTACTATTCTGGTACGCATCAGCCAGTCCCTTCAAGAGTTCAAGTCCTGACGTAACCGTGTAATCAGAGTCAGACTTGTCAGACTCACTGTCACTTTGGTCTTTCCTTGTTTTTTTCAACAGATGTTTCCCTTGGCTTGCTGTGCTCCCATTGGATGCACTCAGGGCTGAGACGTTAGCCCTAGAACGTTTAGCAGGATTAACTGGAGTGATTGCAGCAAAACTTAATGATGCACCTTGTTCACTTTTATCTTCCTTGTAACTCTCAGAGTACTCCTCGGTAAGGGGAGTTTCGTTGGCTGAGTACCCAGCACCTTCTCCTTCTTTCTCTTTGTCTTCAGTCAGTGGAGGGAAACTAGTTGCTCCTGGGACACCTGTGACCTCTGTGCAGTCCCTAGCCCAGTGCCCATGCTTTTTACAAAGAAAACAGGAAAGATCTTCAATGGTGAGAAAGATGTTATGTATAGACCCTTCGCAATGAAATGTAAGGGTACTAGGAAGTTTCGGCACGTCATCCTCTTGAACAAAAATTTGCTTTCTGAAAATATGAGCAAATTCGATGTCTGAGATGTTCTTGTTGATCGAGGTGAGCTTTGATCTTGGAGTGATACCTCTCTTTGTCAGCTGTTCCATAATGGATTCCTCTGGAATATTAGGCCAGGCATTTGACAGTATTACTTTTACTGCCTTTGAGCCTTTGGCTCTAATTATAACTTTTTCACCAGCAACTTCAATTTCCTTGATATTGTTACACAGGTGCGATACTAAACTGATCACTGAGAAAGATGCAGATCTTGGACTGGGGGACACGTTCCACGAAGAGTAGGTTGTTGAGTTCAACGAACTTGCATAATGCTCGACAGTACTCGACTACTGGAACATCCTGCCTTGCGTCGAGTAATATGGCATTTTGATGCGATATCGGCAAACTTCTATTTACGTGAATAATTTCCCTTGGCTCCGCAGACTTACCAACTTTATCTGATGATTGATGATTGAATAGTTTTTATTGGCTTTTGAACTTATAGTTACATAGCCATTTCTATCGAAATGGATCAGGTAGTATACATGAGAATATTACATAATGAGATCCATTTAGGTATTATACACTAGTATATATACATATCCAGTTATATGAGATAAGATATCGATTGAATCATGATAATTATATTATTGGTATAGAAAATAATTTATAAAGCTTAGCCAAATGTCTTATTTGCTATTTAGGAGGGTATTAAATTAAATATTTTTATCTATACTATCGATAAAATTAGCTAGTATTGGGATTGTTTGTTCGTCTAAATTGGCTAGTAAATTTTTTATGGAAAATGGACCATTTTTACCGATTTTATAAAACTTATTTAACATTTTGGTCCTTTCATTTTTGTATATATCACATTGCCAAAAAATATGTTCTAAGTTATCGGAATCTTTGTCACATTCGCATCTATCAGAGTTTACAATATTAAATCTATGTAAGTCACAGTTAAGAGCGGTATGATCACTTCTACTTCTATTTATCGATACAATTGTTTTACGCGAAATACAATGACCATGAAACCATGGTTTGGACCGAGGTTTATGATAAAACTTAAAATAATTGGTGCCTTTTGTTTGAAACATGGACAACAAGCTGGATTCGTTCTCTTTAAAACATTGTTCGCGAAATCTACTTTTGAGATCGGTGGCAGGGATCGCCAGATTTGCAGGAGGTCCCTCAATTGCTGCTGATTTAGCTACCTTATCAACTGCCTCATTTCCTTTTATTCCTATGTGAGCTGGAATCCAGAATAATTGAAATCTTCTGCCGAGACTCTGCGCTTCTGCGAGTTTCTTTTTAAGAATTAGTATTAGTGGAGATTCATATTTGAAGCCTTTGAGTTTATTAAGGGCCTTGAGTACACTGAGTGAATCAGTAAATATCTTAAATGAGTTGTTGCCGTTGGCAATAACAAAGTCTAAAGCTTTAGAAAGTCCTAAACATTCTGCCGAAAAGATTGAGGCATCGCCAGGAATATTGTAAGAGCATGTTAGATTATCATCGTAGGACCAGGTTCCGAAGCCAGCTTTGGGGGATTCATTAATGTTTGTTTTGGAACCATCTGTAAAAATGAAGTTACAGTTATCATTGTGGTCGAATATGTTGCTGAATTCTAAGTTGGGATCTACTGCAGAACGAATTTTTTGACCAGTTGTAAGATCGGAAGTGTAAGTAAAAAAATTAAGAGAGAAAGGTATAGTGAATTTAAGGAATACACTTGTTTGTATAATGAGATCTTCTAGATGCCAAATGTTTTCATAACAGTTTACAATTAGGGGCTTTTGGTGATTATGGGAGTATAGATTATGTTCCGATACAGAAAATAGTTCTTCTATACTTTTAAGGGTCGTATTTTCTTTGTTGGAGATAAGTTTGAGTAAAAATGAGTGGGCTAAATATTTTAGTCTATGCTTCAGTAGAGGAATTTTGGACTCTGCAGTGAGAACACTTATCGGGGTACTTTTCCGGTAGCCCATGGCCAACCTAATAGCCTGATTTTGGACTCTTTGTAGTTTATTGAAATGATTGTCGGAGCATGGTGAAATTAAAAAACCACAATATTCGAGGATGGATCTCACCATTGATTTATATAAGATGAGAAGTACGTCTGGATCACCTCCCCACCATGTGTGACGTAAACATGCAAGGATTTTGAGAGGAGCACAGCTTCTGGTCACTAAATAATCCACCTGTTTGTGCCAGTTTAAATGTTTGTCTAAGTACATGCCCAAGAATTTAACAAAGTCCGATGGGGACAGAGTACTATTTGATAGTTTTAGTGAATATTGGTCTAGTTTAATCCGATTTTTGCTAAAAACAACCAGTGTACACTTGTCTGGAGCGAGTTCTAGCCCCCTCTCGAGGAAAAATTTAATGATGATTTCAATCACTTGATTTAAAAGAGCTATAGAGGTTTCTCCATTTTCTAGTGAGGTATAAATAACTTCGTCATCTGCGAATCTTAAGAGGGTTGCTCGATTGTCAATGAGTTTGTTGAGGCCTGCTGTATATAGAGCATACAAAATCGGGCTAGAACAGAGACCTTGGGGAAGACCTATGTTAGTTTTGAATTTGCCTCTTACACTAGAGTTAACTGGAATCAAGTACCTGTCGTATATCAGGTTGCCAATGAAAGAAATAAATCGGTGAGGTAAGTTTAGTGCCTTTAGATTGTCGAGAAGAATGTCCGGAATCACGTTATTGAAGGCACCCTTTATGTCCAAGAAGACTGCTACAGTGCTTTTCTTAAGGTAAAACGATTTTTGTATGTCTGACGTTAGTCTAGTCAGGTTATCTGCACATGAGCGTCCTTTTCGGAATCCGTTTTGTTGGTCAGGAAGGATTCTTTCACTTTCTAGCCACCACACCAATCTATTATTTACAATTTTTTCCATGACTTTAAGGACGCAAGAGGCCATGGAGATAGGCCTAGCTTTACCATTTGGCTTAGGTAAAAAGGTAATCAGGTAGCAAGACCATTCTTCTGGGAAGAGACCCTTGTCATAAATATCGTTGTAAAGTTCTAAGAGTACTCTCTTATAAAATTCTGGTAAATTGGTCAGAATTAGATAATTGATTCTATCTGCCCCTGGTGCTGACTGAAGCTTAACGTTGTCTAGGACGTACAAAAGTTCACTATATGAAAATGGAGAGGATAGAATATGTGTTGGGTTGTCTGACGTGTGGTCCAAAGAAGAAAAATCAAATGCCTCTTTGTTTAGATTTTTTGGCTGTAATAATTCATTGAGACATGTAACTGTCTCCTTTAGAAATTTCTTATTACCACTAGAGTTATCAGGACGATTGAAACCTGATTTGAAGCGTTTGACCTTTGACCAGACTTCTGAGATTTTAGTTTGATGTGAGATGGATTCACAGAACCTTTTAAAAGACTTTTTTTTTTCTTCTCGAAATGTTTTTTTTGTTAGAGCAATGATTCTCTTGTGATTAATAAAATCTTGAAGATTGCATCTGTATCGGAGGGATTTAAGATTGGCCTTTCTGATCCTTATAGCTTTGTCACATTCAACATTCCACCAAATGGCATTAGGTTTTCTTTTTCTTTTGGGATTTTTGTTGCTGAAAGATGTTTGTGGATTTTTTGTCAGATCATTTTTTTTAAAATTGTAATTTAACGATTCTACTATACAAGAGTCAATGAAGGTAATGAACCTTTCATATCTTTCTAAGATATGACAGTTAAGAAAATCAATAGAAGAGAACATGTGTTTACCGGATTCTAATTTATCTTTGAACTTGGTCCAATCTAATTTACTTAAATTATACCTATAGTCAATTTTTGGCATGTGTTCAGGGGATGTATTTATTTCAATCTGGATTGGGAAGTGGTTGCTTCCCCATGTATCATCCAACACGAGCCAGGTTGTTAAGAGAGCTAAATTGTGTGAGATAAAAGAAAGATCGATATTTGAATATTTACACTCATTCTGAGAGATGGTAACGTGGGTATGGCTACCATCGTTAAGTAAGAAAAATTTATCATAATCCATATTGTCAACAAGGGTTCTACCGTTAGTACAATTCTTTTTACTGCCCCAGAAAGCATGATGGGCGTTAAAATCACCTACAAGAAGAAAAGAGTCAAATTGTGATACTTTAGAGGATAATTCAATCCAGCTTTCTTTACTAAGGTTGTTATTTGAATTTGGTCTTCTATAACAGCCAATTATACTTAACGGACCCAGACTCGTGTCCACCCTAATGGCGCCGACCTCAAATCCGGGTTCACTGAGTGGCAAATCTAGTACGTCAAAGATCAGGCTACTCCTGACAAAAAAGGCGATCCCCCCTCCTCTCTCGCCACTATCTCTGTCGAATCTGACCGTTTCAAATCCTTTTATACTGAATTTTTCGTGTGGTTGAAGCCATGTTTCCACAACCACGACGACATCAAAGTCTAGGACATTATGATACAAATCAAGCTTGTTGCCGATGCTTCTGGCATTCCATTGAATTATCTTTAGACTGGACATTTTAGGTAATATAGAACGTCTGTAAATATAAAAGTGTTTTATGTAAGATTAGTAAATAAAAAATTTAAATTAATGCGAATTTAGTTTTAAATTGTTCGTTAAACTTCTATTTTTTTCTTGGAGTTTCTTTTGGAGTCTTTCTTTGGTGTCGTTGAGTCTAGTATCACCTTGCTTGTTTTCCTTATGCATGTTGGTGTCAGAGTTGACTTTTTTATTCTTATTGGAGTACACGTTGCTTGTACTCTTGTTGAGGATTCTATTCTGGCTGCTCGAAGTGACTGGGATGATAGGTTGGCTCAAGCTGAGCAGAGCATCTATTGCCGTCACGTCAGCCGAGTTACTTGCAGGATTGGACTTTGTCGAAGGACTGGAAGTAATCATACCTTTTTCTACGTCTATGCTGGCCGTTTTATTTTCAGCAGGCTTAGCCATTAATTTGTTCAGAGAGTTTAAGTTAACCATATTATGGTTATAGGCACTATTGTCTCTGTTCAAATGACCTGGATCTGTTGTTGTGAGAATCCTCTTCTTTGGCGTATTCGAACTTGTGGATTGTGGGCTCGTTTCCTGGCTTAGGTTGGTAGCAGAAGCTTGCTTAACCGTGCTACTGTATGATTTGTTAGGCTCTGTTGTACCATAAATCTTTTTAAGGGCTTTTTCTCTTAGCATTGGGAATTCATTTGCGTTTGGTCTAAACTCTCCAAACCTTTTCTTGACTTGACGTCTGGCATCACTGTAGGGTAGGTTGTCAAAGGCCATTATGGTTTGGATGGCCTTTTGATCTTTGTACTCTTTACAAACTTGTAGATCTGTACATTTATGCGGAGCTTTGCAGTGTGGACACCACGGAGTAGTTCCAACACATGCCTGACCTTCGTGTTTTTCTTTGCTACACATAATGCAGGCCTCTTTACCTTTACAATGAGCACTGGTATGGCCATAGCGTAGACATTTATAGCAAAGTATGGGATTCCTTACGTAGGGGGTAACTCTTGTGGATAATCCAAAAATGAACACTCTGCTGGGTAGGAATTGACCTTCGAAGAAAAGCTGGATAGTTTCACTAGGCACCCATCGATCTTTATCTTCTTTGGCCAGCTTGTTTTTCCTTTTTAATCTTCTGACTTCTATTACTTTTGTTTCACTCTGGATATGTTTTAGGATAAGGTCTTCACTCAAGTCTGTCGGTATGCCTCTAATGAGACCCTTTCTTGATTGTCTGTATATAGGAATGAAGGCTTCCAGATCATGTTGTTTCAGGACACTGTCAGATAGGAGGTTATTTGCTGCCTCTCTGTCATCGAACAAAACTTCAACTTGACCAATGTTCTTCTTACTTATGTCGGTGAACTTATTTTTGTACTTATTGTATAGGATACTTGCAACTGTGTATTCGTTGAGTACTGGGCTACCGGTATGTGTACTGGTGTATTTGATCCAGACTCCATATGGTCCTTCATTGGACAGTTGAAACACTGTTCGGTTCTTGTCGATAGTTGTTTGCACCCCTGATAAAGATTCTTCCTTGTCATCCTTGATCATTTTGGGATTCTTTTGGATGCAGTTTTTGTCTAGCTTTTCTGCATCAAAATTTTTCCTTTTTTTGTTGTTCTCACCATTATTGAATGGAAGGGATTTATCACTATTTTCTTGTATACTCCAATCCATAGTATGCTCTGGGGGCATGTCAGCAGCGAAACCCTCGCTCCTGAGACCCCATTCAGAGTCATTTTCCATCGTATCAGCACCACCCGTTACCGGGGGTGGATACCAGAGCATGAAACTGCAGTTGAGGTTATGTAGCACTTGCTTTGGAGATGATTAATTGCCCTCAGCCTAAACTGTCTGGGGTGAAGATGATACCAGGGTAGGCCTAAGCCACCCTGGAAGCACAAATAAAAAATAGCACTAAATAAAAACTCTTTACTCAGTCAAAAAAGAAAAAAAAGGCCCACGAGGTCACTCTCGCATCTCCAGTTCTCGTATAAATCCAACTTTATCTGCATACGACGAGGCAGCTGCTGACATCTTACGGTCGGTAGCAACACTGAATTCATAACTAGATTGCTTCACCATCCCAGGAGGGAAGCGGGGGGAGAAAACCTTGCTGGTCATGCTGAGAGGTTATGTAGCCACGCTTAGGTGGCCCCAATTATGTTGATTAATCTCGGAAAAACTACTAATCTCCCGAATCTGCTACCATTATCATTGATAACACTGAAAATGGCGATTAATTCGAGCAGAAAACTTAATCGAAGCACGATATAAGCCACGAGAAACACGCTCTCAAAAACAGCACTCGTATCGGCAACGTGCGCTCCCCCCGAACGAGCCCGAGAACGCCTAACACATCCCGTATATTCACACTTTTTTGTAGTTCATTTGTACTTAGTAGGTTTGCACGTTGGCAGTGAAGAACTAGGCACGATTCTGACAGACGTCAAACGCGTGCGGACGCGATCGGACGCGTCTATGTGGCCGCGGCCTCAGGTCTACACCGTACGCGTATACGAACCTCTTGGCGCGTCATGTTCCCCTGGTACGCCAGGATCCAGTTTAGAATACACGTGGCCCACGGCTCTGCCCTGTGAGATTTACTCCCCATGAATGTATGTATACAAAACTGTGCACGAATAGAAGATGATGATGATACGGATATCGCAAAGGAGTCTTCAAGATTGACGAATGATGACGATTTAATTAACATATTTACAAACCTGATCGAATAACATTAATTACTCATGTTTATTATTATCATTATTAGTTAACAAAGACGAAAGAAACAGCTGTGAACAAATCTTATTGAAAATTATCAATACCATGTGCTTACAGTGCTCCGTTGATAGTAAGAAAAAATTAAAAATCCCATAAACACGCACACACTGATATGATGCATATATATCATACTAATAATAATAATAATAATATACCCATTACCTACGTACGTATTTTATTAAAAATATCTTTAAAAAACTCGCTGTTGAGGCCGTACGCTCACCAAAAAGTCGTGAAATTTTCTTGTACTTTTAAGATGACATTATTAAAATGGAAAGGAAGAAGAGGTCCAACAGCCAAGGCCCCTATAACCATCAGTATAACCAGAGAGGCGGCGGTGGTGGCGGTTACCGCGGTCGCGGTCAAAACAACCGCGGCAACAATATGATGAGAAACAACCGCGGAACGATGAATCATTACAACAACCGCAACAACTACCACAATTACAATAACAATTATAATCGCAACAACGTTATGAACAACAACAACAACAACAACGGCAATAGAGGTAACTACCGGGGCGGCGGTCCGTACAGGAGGTACTCGCAGAACGGCGTGCGGGGCGGCTTTGTTCAAAAGCGGTACAACAATTATAACAATTACAACTACGTGCCCTATCATCAAACGAATTTGCGGAGATCCCGAAGCTCCGTGTCCTTAAACAGAATGAGCCAATACAACGGTCCGATGGGCTACAGTAACAAAAGTTACAGTCCTCGCAGAGGTGGTGGCGGTGGTGGCGAAAACTGGGGCGGTGGTGGCGGCGGTAGATACCGACAATCGCGGAGTCGGAGCAGGATTAATTATCAGAACAACAGCAACTACTCGTCCCCGACCCGGAGCTACCTACAGAGGACCAACAGCCTGCCGGATTTAAGGGACGACGATGCGTCCTCTGTCTACGACAGATTGGGTTATCAAAACACTTCTGCTCAGACTGCGTACAGAAACCGAGTTATCAAGAACGCATTGCAGGTATCGTCGTGGTGTTTTTTTTTTTTTGGTTTTTTTTCCTGTAATACATTTTTAAATGAAATGCTTGATTTTGACATATATGTTTTAGTTGTCACCGTCTAGAAAGAGTCTACCACCGCAAGGACGGCAAAGACGTTACAGTGCCGGGAGTATACGTTCGGATCAGATACTGAGAGCCCAGAGGCGCGCACAGTACGAACAGAAACTCATGAGAGTGAAGTACGAAGCAATGAATTTATATTACAACACTGTTCTCGATCGCTTGATACGATTGAAAATAAAAATTAGTTGGTTTGGCCTTTGTTGAGACACAAACTACATTATGGTATGAATTTCAGTGCTGCCCGAGCCAAAGCCATACCCATCGACTACATGAGCTCTCTGAACGAGTACGTTTCGAAACAGCATCCCTCATTGGCCCTCTATCAGTCGCAGAATTCTCTGAACGCGCGCCAAATGCGAGCCAAATCGCCATACGCGCAGAGTTTAAAAAGCTTCCAAACGATAATACCGAAAACAGTAAGTCCTTGTGTATCCGTATATAAATCTGGTGTCAGTTTCTAAGCTACATCTAATCGAAATGTAATATAAACGCTTCATAATTCTATCGTAGAAATTTGTCAACCGATTTGCAGGAGCCAATAAAGTCGCCAAGGCGGCAGCCGCAGAGGCGCGCAAGATCAAGGTCGCGCTCGCGCGCAAGGAGTACTCAGCGCGCAATCGGTCTCAACAACGTAATCGGTCTCGAAGGCGATCTCGAGGACCGGAGCTTCTCCGAAGTAATGTACAGTCTCAGCGGAAATTTTGGCGTCACCGGGCGAACTCTGGATGATAGGTTTTCAACGTAGGACTTGGACGACGACGACGACGACGACGACGTTTTGTAAACCTTTGAGGAGGGATCGTGTACAGGCTGGAACATTCGTTGACGATTTTTTTTTTCTTTTATACTGTACCTAAAGCAATGTTTTTTTTTAATTTATCGATTTTCTTTGCTTGATAATGTGTATCAATTGCCATTGGTAACTAACAATAGATTTGACTAGAAATCTTATTTTTCTAATTATTTTTTTATTTTCAAAGTTGAATCAATCACGTTCCAGCCACAACAAAAAAGACACCTGCATTGATGTTCCTCTTTAACTTGATCAACTATTTTTTTTCTTCCTTTTCTAAGGATCTTTTTTATTATTATTATTTTTTTGTTTTTATCACACGATAAAAATAAACTCGAGAGACTGTAAAATAACGGTAACAGAGGAAAATATATCCGATGTATGGATTAGGCCGATGTTATTGATACATTCTGTACTAGAGTGTAATTGTACGCTTTGTGCAAGGAATTAGGTATGAATGTAATGGCGGTACTAAAATTGTAATTTAACACTTGGCTTATTAATATTAAATATAAATATATTAATGAGAGTGTAGTTGGTTGACTTGTGATATATTGAGCAGGAATAATCGAAAGAAGCAATTTTCTGTATACTTTTTACGAAAGTAAATTCCCCGATATTGTGTAACGAGAATAATAAATCTTCCTACTAGTTTTTCTTCTTTTTCTACGGCAAAAGTATTTTTAATACATCATTTTTTTTTTTTTTCATCGACAGAAAAAAAAAACAATGTCTCGTTTGCACGAGCGCATATGCATTATTGTCCAAAGTAAAGATGTACGAAATTCCCATCATTTATCTATTATTGTCGATTAAAGCTCAAATGAAGTATCAAAACGTCGTATTTATTTCATACACAGAATGATGTTCCTTAAAATTACAGTACTCACCGTGAACCGCAAACCTCCATCTGTAAGTGATGCACGTATATACTAAAACGATTATTACAGAAAACTGGTGACGAATTACACGAGCTTGCCAGCAGGTACCAACAATGAAGAAGACTAAAAAAAAGTCTTGACCTTTCGTTGATATGTATTATTGCAACAGTAGCTGATCCTATCAGGAAAATATATAAGGCTAGATCGAGTAAAATTTAATACACAGAGTTATGTTATGTAGAGTATTTTTATAAATTCATATTAGTTACATACAGTCTTAAATTTTACAATTTCAAAAAATTTCTGAACACTGTATCAACTGTCGTGTGCAATCGCATCTACACCTATTAACCTTTACAGTTCTTTTTAAATATTCAAGTTATTAGAAAACATATTAATGTAGATTCTATTATACAACAATATACAATTAAATAGTTTCAAAAGTTTTTTTTTTGAATGATTAAAATAATTACGAGCGACTAGTGACAAAGGATAATATATAGCAACTAGGCATTTTGTACTTGAGTGTAATTACACTTTGAGTAAAGAATAGTGTTGTATCATTAATTTAATAAGTAATAGCTTTTAGACTTCAGTTATATAAATGTATATTTTTTTTTTTTTTTTGAATGATTAAAATAAT
>NW_019379589.1:1203027-1222221 GCF_000648655.2 Copidosoma floridanum
TTTTTTAATATTATTTTACTAACTTTTTCTGTTTTACATGGAATCAATATAGCTAATGCCACAAAGGGCTGAGAAAGACAGAAAATACAGTTTTTAAGTTAGCGCTTTACATATTATAAATGCAAATTCACCAAACATATTAGATTAACGATTGATTATTTTACAGAAAATCACATATCAGAGAGCACGCTTTAACATTTTGTATCTTAACAATATCCTTAATAGAGTACGGAGGAGGGCCAAGAACGTGGTTCGGGTCCTTAAGTAATTTTACCCTTGAGGCAGTAAATCTAAGCTATGACTCTATTTTAAATAAGAAGCTGTTCTCAGTCTTTTCTCTTTATCATAATCCCCATCCCACCAGGGAACAGGGCTTCTTAATACTATTACTTACATAATTAGTTTATAAACTAGAAAACACTGGAAAATGCTGTATTCCAAACCTTCTTTGGTGCTGGTTTTGAATCACTGATAATAGAACTTGTGCCAAGATCGTTTATCTATGGGATTTCAGCGGCAAAAGGATCCATTGGTCCTTTTTTGTCAATGAGACTACCCTTGTTGTCGTTGGGAAGGGCAGGTAAAGCCTTGTCAGACGAAACTTTGATGCAGTCACAAGCCAGATCCCCGGCCTCCTTGCAGACAAAGCAGGTTGATTCATCGGTGGAGAAATATATTTTATCTTGGATGCCATTGTAAGTAAGATGTACAAAAGCTGGAAGTTTAGGAAGGTCTTTTTCACCAATGTAAATCCGTCTTCTGAAGCTTTGAACATGAGCAAAATCAATATCCGCTATGTTTGCCTTGATTTCTTTTAGCTTTGACCTCGGTATTATATCTTTTTTCTTAAGTTCGTCAAAAATCAGCTGATCAGGTATACTAGGTCTAACATTTGAAACAATAATTTTTTTGTTATTGCAATTCATCGGGCGTATCTGTAACTTGCAGCTGCCAATTTTTATCTCTTTGATTACATTGCAAAACATGTTAGCAATGCTTTCATACTTAAAACAAATACAGAATAGCGTTAGGGAAATATACGGGCGAATATACTTCGACGAGTGTATTGGATAACTGCGAAGGTAGTATCCTTAATTGGGGCTTTAGCAGTTTTGTCGGCGATGTCAAAGCGTGAAAGTGCCTCTGACATTTCGTCGTCGGAAGAGGTATCATTCGGGCTATCTTCTTCCAACTTCCAACAGCATCAGAGAGGACAAGGGGACCCTATTGGCGGCACATGGCGCCGTAGGCAAAGACCAGGGAAGAGACGTAGACTTAGGCATCCTTGGAGGTTATGTAGTCACTTAGAGGCGGCTACCACCGATTTTCGCAAATAAGCGATAAAATTCGCTAAACTCACGGATCTGCGCAAAACCCACACACTAGAAGCACAGAACGATTGCACCCTGGAACTCACACCCAAGAAAAATGCCACTATAGTTGCACACGTCTAACCACCACGGTCCCTCATGCACTCTATCAATGAGAGAGAGAGCGCGCAATTCTAGTCAGATTCAGATTCAGATAGTCAGATCGCCAATCGCCATAAGCCTGGGCTGGGCCCTGGGCGAGTGCGAAAGAGATGCAAGAATATATATGTGTATATATATATACATGTTTATGGCGACCCATCTGATATAGCTAACTTGAACCTGCACGTGCAGGTCTCCCACATATTATGGAGCTATTCACATAGACATTTTTTGCTTATTTCATTGTGAACGTTCATATTGAAAAGGGGGTTCCACTGTTCCGCTAAACTCAAATTGAGTGAACAGACTGAGCAGACCTATGCTGTGTTCTCTGTCAGTCAACATTATAGTTGCGACCAACCATACTAGGCTTAGTCGCTTAGTTGCCTGATCTTGATGGAAAAAGAGGTACAGGTCTGTTCAGTCTGTTCACTCACTTTGAGTGTAGCGGAACAGTGGAACCCCCTTTTCAATATGAACGTTCACAATGAAATAAGCAAAAAATGTCCATGTGAATAGCTCCTATGTATAGGCACACATAATAGGCATCCTCAATTTGTGATCGAAAGAAGCAAATGTACTGTTTATGAAAAAATACTGAAGTACTCTCATTGTGTATGCAAAAAATACATCTTCCTGCTTAGTTTTTTCCTTTCTTTTTTTTTTTTTCTTTTTTTCTGTCACACAAAAGTATTTTCAAAATAAATAATTTTTTTTTTTCATCGACAGTCGACAGTGTACTTACTCCTCGCATTATTGTCCAAGTGAAGCTATATACTGGAAAAGAAAACAAATCTTACTTCAATTGCATATCCCTGTAATATCCCTCCGATGTTTCTTTATTAAGTAAGTACAACTGTCAATCAAAGCTCAAACAAAGTATATCAAAACGCCGTACTTATTCAACACGCAATAATGTGTGCTCCCCCTCTCTCCCCCGCGCTACAAGGATTTTTTTGTAAAAAACGAACTCGCTCGGATAACAATGAAGAAGAAAGAAGAGAAAAAAAAAAAAAAAAAAAGTCTCAACCCTTTTTATTGATACCACCAGCAACAATGCAATGAAAATAGACTTTAACATCACGTTCCAGTGGTGATGTATACACCTATCGTGCGTATACAAATATACACCATATAATCGCTCGGCTGTCAAACTTATCGGAAATATATTGCAGCTGGCAGTTATGTGGGGGGAATAAGAGAACAAAAAAAACGTGACAGAAGACGATCGCATGCTCTGTGCATGTATACACTTCCGCTCGTGCGCTCATAAGAGTCGCAACACTGTCGAGCGCGTCAAACAAAACACTGTTTCGCCTCGGTCTATTTTTTTTTTTTTTTTTTTTTTTTCCCTCTTCCCACGAATCCTTGTGGCCGCGTGTGCTTTTCAAATTGTTCGCGATTCCGATAAAAATAGATATAGGTACATACATATTGTACACCGAAAAAGAAGATGCTGAAGAACCTGGTGAAATTCACAGTGAAAACCGGTCAGTCGAAAGTAAGTAAAAAAAAATCTCATGCATCATAGCCTCGAAAATTGGTGATGGCGTTTGTTTGTTTTTGTTTTTTTCTTCCCCCGTAGTCGTTGAACAAAGAGTGCCGTCGTCACCTCAACATCCACGAGAATTCGGCGTACTCGTTGTTGAAATGCGCCGGCATACCAGTCCCGAAGTACGGGCTCGCCAAGACGCCCGACGAAGCGGCCAAAATAGCTGCCGATCTCGGCTCCAAGGACATCGTCCTGAAAGCCCAGGTTCTCGCCGGCGGACGGGGCAAGGGTAAATTCATCGGCAGCAACGCCAGTGGGGTCATTATGTGCGAATCGTGAGTTTTTTTTTTTTCATTTATTTTTTTCTAAGGTGTAAAACACACTACTCATTAACGATGCACGCAGGCCGGAGGAGGCGAAACAGTTGGTCAGTCAGATGTTGGGCAAGTACCTGGTGACCAGACAAACCGGCGAGGCCGGTAAGATATGCAACTCCGTGATGGTCACCACGAGAATGTTCACGCGGAAGGAGCTCTACCTCTCAGTGATGATGGCGCGCGAATTCGAAGTACGTTTTTCATCATGCACTAATAAGTAGCGATTTTTTCGAGAACAAAGGAAAAAAGAAAAAAACGTAGTTCGACCGCGTCTTTTCCTTGTTTAAGTATTCCAATGCTCGGCGCTAAAACTCGTACACGCGGTCTGCTGGTCAATGTTTTCTGTCGACAAACAGTTTTTATCCACGAGATTATACGCGCGTGTCTGCACTGCACACGAGAGATAAACCGTTTACAATCTTTCCACGTTGAATGGATTTTTCTTTTTTTTTTGTTGCTCTTTTCGTAGATATACATGTATGTATATTTGCAATCGGTATATATCGAAAAAAACACGGTAGTGCAGTAGTCACAACACGCGGGTGTAAGCACGTAACACGTATACCACAGAGGTCGACAGCTTTTTTTTTTTTTTCACTCAAAGATGTAAAACACGGCGTCGGTGTGTGTATGCAACACTTTTGAACTCGGTGGTGAAAATATACCGATTTCGGTAAATACAATATATGTATGCATACAGGGCCCGGTGGTAATATCCTCGAAGGAGGGTGGGGTGAACATCGAGGAGATCGCGGCCACGAACCCGGGGGCGATATCCTACACGCCGATCGACATCGGCAAGGGCTTGAGCGCCGAGCAGGCGGACGCGATCGCCTGCAGCTTCGGCATCCCCGATCCGGCCGCCATCTCGGAGATCGTTTGCAACCTTTACGAGCTGTTTGTGGAAAAGGACGCCACCCTGCTCGAGATCAATCCCCTGGTCCAGGACCTGTGCGGGCAGTGTGAGTTGGTTGGATCTCCTTTTTTTTTCTTTCAAAATTTATACTTATTGGGTCTGGTTGTACGTTGGTAACAGATTACGCGTTGGACTGCAAGTGCAATTTCGACGACAGCGCCGAGTTTCGGCAAAAGGACCTGTTCGCCCTGCGGGACTGGAGCCAGATGGACCCCGTCGAGGTGACGGCTGATAAGTTTGGCTTCAACTACATCGCTCTGGATGGCAACATCGCTTGCATGGTCAACGGTGCCGGTCTGGCCATGGCAACTATGGACATTATCAAACTCTACGGCGGCGAGCCGGCCAACTTCCTCGACGTCGGTGGTGGAGCTGACGTCAACACCATCACCGAGGCTTTCAAGATCGTCATGTCGGATCCTAAGGTATAAGATTGTGTTTTTTATTTTTTCCAAGTAGTAATCGAGGATCATTGTTTTATTTGTAGGTGGAATCGATTTTTGTAAATATATTCGGTGGTATTATACGGTGTGATAAAATAGCGGAGGGTATAATCGCGGCGCTCAAGAATCTCAAGATACCCCTTGTGCCGGTGGTTGTGAGGTTGCAGGTAAGTTGTTATTATTTTTCGGGGAGTATGCGAATCGTCATTGATTTTTTCATGATTTATTTAGGGTACAAACGCGGAAAAGGGGAGAAAATTGATATTGGACGCGAAACTGAAAATCATTCCGATCGACGACATGGCGGAGGCCGCGGAAGCGAGCGTCTCGGTTGCCGATATTTGCCGATTAGCGAAGAACCTCAACCTCGACATTGAATTGACGCCCAAAGCCAAAAAGGACAAATGTAAGTCCAAATAAATTGTTATCGTTGTTGAAGTAGATCAACCGCCTCAAGGAAGAATCCGGGTTTTGTCGATGGTTCAAAGTGTGATAGTATGGATTATGTTTTTTTCGTAAGATTAATTCATATATAGATGAAATGTGTAATATATACAAATGCGTGTACAACGTGGGGTTACTATGATATAGCGTATTGATTGATCGCAAATGTAAAATAAACAATTACAAGTACGTGTTTAGTTGAACGACTGAGATATACCTGTACACTTTACAATGAAAAAAAGGAAATCCTCTCCAGAGCTCACGCAACGCGCAATACAGGACATTATGTTATACGAGCAGCTGTGCACAGTGCACTACGTTCAATGCATAATAGCTATCATGCTAAAAGCGCGTGTGCACACCTATATACAATACTTACACTTCCTCTACAAAATTTTATATACATTTTACGTGCGAAGGAGGATGTAACATATACTCGCATCATGACCCATCTCTTGGAACGTCTGTGGGACCGTCAAGTTACTCGTCAGCCGTTCTCCGGAGAGAGCTTTCAAGCTGAGCTTTTTTTCAATCGGAGAATGCATTATTCGTATTTTTAATTAACATATCGTATTGAGATTTTGCACTCTCAATTTATCAATTCTTTTCCATTCCAATGAACATTCTAACGAAATCGGTTAACTTCATCTTCGATCGAGGGAAACGGGAAAAAAAACTTCTTTTCTTTTCCTTCTAATTCGATTTACTAATTTTATTAATCTGTAAAAGATAAATTAAATTCACAAATAGCACATGTCAACACGTACTTAACAATTTGTACAACGGCTCTCGTAAATCTTTAGATTTCAATATCCTTTCTAAGTAAATAAATCGTCGTTCTTCTAATATTTATATCTTATCTGGAATTGATGCAATTTCGAAAAAGATAAACAAAACGTATCAAGAGTTGCATGCTCAAGTTGCGTTTTGAATCGTTTTTTTATACTGTGATTAAAAAACACTTTGACGTGAATTAGATGTGCAGCAGCGTGGTATAAGAATTCATGTATGTCACCACGCAGCAAATAGGTAAGTAAGTTGTAGCGATAAGAGTGGGAGCTACTTAATAGGAAAGAAATAAAAACAAGTTTGGGGCCAAAGTCAAAGTCGTCAGTTCTCGCGCCACGTTCTCGTGGGATCGTTGGTAGAGCCAAAGAGTAGAAGAGCGGCTATCCACCCACACACGGCTGCGAACGACCGTGCCATTGCCACCAGAGCTGTGCTGTCGCGCCGCCGCTCCGCTTGCAGTTATACAGACAAACATCAGCTAGCCAGCAGCAGCCGCAGCTCTTCCACCACCAAAGATGGCCACCATGCTGTCGCGGACGATCAGCCTCGCGGAGTCTCTCAGCCGCTTCAACGGCGCCAAGGTACGTCCCAATCGAGACCCCGATCTCCTGCGTCCTCCAGGTTCACGTCCTCCGAGTGTGTCCATTTGTCCCTGACGAGCTGAGGGCGGGAACGCGCCAGTCCAAAAAACAGGGTGTTTCTATACGCGTTGTCTGCTAAATTGGGCGCCAGGGTCACGCTTCGACACACGGCACGTATACATGTGTATATACAACGCGACACGTGTGCGTGCGTGAGTGTCTCCAGATATAAGTATATATACTCACGTGTTGTGTCATTTTATTAGGTGGACACTCGTTCGATCGAGTTGATAAGTATATTGAGTGTGCCATACAAAAAATATCCGTGATAAAGTGCACCGAGTTTGAATTTTTTTTATTTTTTTCCAAGTACTCAAAGTTCCATCGTGATGTACAACGCGCTAATTTTTCGGAGTTTACGTAAGAGCCTTATTTTGCCAGTGTGTGACTTTTTATTTTGCGAAACTTATTGAATAAAAAGTCGATCGGAAAGACAAAACCAGATAGACAGATAGTATGTGTGTGCAACAAGATCAGAGCGCGCTCGCGCTTCGCGCTCAGCTGATGCGAGGTCGTTCGAACGTAATTGCCATACCTGACGTGTCGAGGACGTTCGATTTTTTTTTATTGATCTTTAGAGGGTTTCCTTGCGCACTTTTCTTTTTTTTTTACATTCGTCAAATAAAAATGTTTGAAATGGGGAAATTTTAGTTGTCGGCTGGGTGTTTTTGTTTGGAATGAAATGACTGAAAGCCGAGATTTCCGGTTTGAATAAAGCTTTTGACAGCCGTGACTTTGCCGCTGGCCAGACTTTCGTAAACTGTTTATATAAGATTTTCGTGCACTGCATCCAAAACAATATTACTTCAAGGCGAAAGTCTTTTTTTTTTTTTTTTTTTTTTAATGTGATTCGTTTCTAATGTCACCTTTTGAGCTTTGCTTTGATTTTTTTATGAATTAAAATTTAAAAATTGTTGTTATCCGAGGCCACGATTGGATAACAAATTAAGTGCGAAGAGTAAAAAAGAATAGGGAACGTACAATGTTTCCAATGAATTGTTACATCATTACGAGGAATTCATGTACGAATAGCTTATCAATAAATTATTAAAATCATCGGGAAAATTACCAAAAATAAATCTATTCGCAATGCCTTTATCGTTGCAAATTCATTGATTTTACTTCCGGCATTATTATATATAGTCCGCGATGATAAACAAAGAAGAAAAAAAGTGTAGCGTTTAACCCTCGGCGACATCGACTTTTTGTTGCGTCGCCTCTCATTGACAAGTGTAGGTCAGTGTCACTTGGTTCGATGCCATTATACTGGGCTTACTCTATTTTTACAATTAGGCATAACGCAAGTAAGTATATATGCATAGAAAAAACGTGTAAAACGTAGCTCTTGAGAAGAGAGACAACGACAAATCAGCATTACGAACGACTGATGATAAACTTGATAACAACAAAATGACGAGTATACTTTGTTGCAGATATTGGCATGCGCCACAAACGGCAGCTTAAACAAGCAGCCCAGCCGGAATCTCAATGTCCACGAGCACATAAGCTACAGCGTTCTCAATGAAGCCGGCATACCTACGCCCAAGTTTGGCGTCGCCAAGACACCAGACGAGGCAGCTAAGCTTGCAAAAGACCTCAACACCAAGGATATCGTGCTCAAGGCCCAAGTGTTGGCCGGTGGCCGTGGCAAGGGCCACTTCAAGGGCGGAAATGTCAGTGGCGTCAAGATGTGCGAGACGTACGTATTTTTTTATTTATCTTTTTTTGGTATATTACGATAGGAATAATCAGTAATGCACTTTTATGGTTTTGTTAATATCTTTGTTGGCTTGTTTCTGTCTGCTGTTCTGTATGATAACCCAGTTTGATGAGATAAATTTGATGATTATGCTAATATCTCTAATCGTGACATGAAAAAGTATTGTAGATGTAAGAGCAACCAACTCTACCCTTGTTTCGAAAAAGAAAGTAATTTTTTTTTTTCTGTCGACTCATTGCAGGCCGGAGGAGGCGAAACATTTGGCCAGTCAGATGTTGGGCAAGCTCTTGGTGACAAAACAAACCGGCGAAGCTGGAAGAATATGCAACGCAGTCATGGTCACCCAGAGGATGTTTCCGCGCAAGGAGTACTACTTGGCAGTTATGATGGAGCGAGCTTTTGGAGGTCCAGTCATCATCGCCTCGAGTCAGGGTGGCGTTAACATCGAGGAGGTCGCCGCCACCAATCCTCAGGCCATTATGTACGAACCCATCGATATCAACAAGGGCATTACCAAAGATCAGGCCGACAGAATCGCCGTCAAACTTGGACTCGAAAACGTCAAAGATTACATTTCTCAGATGATACTCAATATGTACAGTCTGTTCGTAAAGAAGGACGCGCTTCTGATCGAGGTGAATCCTCTTGCCGAAGACATCAACGGAAAATGTATGTTTTACCCATTTTATTAAATTTCAAAGTTGTACGTACCCCGCGATGAGTGATTAAAATTTTTCTCTTTTTCGTGCAGATTTTGCGCTGGATTGCAAATGCAGGTTCGACGACAACGCCGAGTTTAGGCAAAAGGATCTGTTCGCGCTGCGCGACTGGACGCAAGAAGATCCGAAAGAAGTAGAGGCTGCAAAATTCGAGCTCAATTACATCGCTCTGGATGGCAACATTGGCTGCATGGTGAATGGCGCCGGCCTGGCCATGGCAACTATGGACATCATCAAGCTGCACGGTGGTGAACCGGCCAACTTCCTGGACGTCGGAGGTGGTGCGACTGCGTCAGCCGTCAAGGAAGCCTTTAAAATCATCACCTCGGACAAGAAGGTAAGGTTTACGACTAAAATTTAGTAACACTTTTATTGGATGTATTTTTGTCCTATGATCGAGTTTTGTCGATTTATTTTTAGAACAAAGCTATAAGTAATGTCTTGATTATTGCAGGTTCACGCGCTACTAGTTAACATTTTTGGAGGTATTATGAGGTGCGACGTCATTGCCGAAGGTATTATAGCTGCAACTAAAGAGCTTGACCTCAAAATACCAGTTGTTGTTAGATTACAGGTAAATGATGAACAATTATTGTCTACAATATGTATTTCGTGAGTTTTTTAAAATCATATGTCATTGTTTTCAGGGAACCAACGTTGATGAGGCTAAAGCTTTGATCGCAAATGCAGGCTTAAAAATCGTGCCCGTCGACGATCTCGATGAGGCTGCCCGAGTCGCTGTCAAGCTGTCCACTATCGTCAAACTCGCTCAGTCCGCGAATCTGAGCGTAAACTTCGAAATACCTCAAATCTCCTAAAATGTGTTTCGTAAAAAAAAAAGAAAAAAAAAAAATAAGAAAAAATTAAAATTTTAAACGATTGAGAAGAAAGCTAAGTTAATCGGTAATAACTAAAAGTAAATAAGTAAAGCAATGTGTGATAATCGCACCTATTGTTTCAAAGGGAGTGCAATCAGTCACGTGTACACATCCCAAGAGACAACACGATTGCATACAACACACAATGCTAACGAAGTTTGTTGAGAAACCGTGCGCAACCTTTCATCAATGTGCTAGAGATATGCGAATAAACGAGTTTTTGCTGCCACTCGCGCCAACTGTCAAGATGAATCGTGCACGTGTAGTATAATAGTGACATTCACTTTGACGCTATTGCGGGTGGCTATCGATTCACTTTAGATTGGTTGTGCTGCACATGGCAGTAAAAATTAGATACTTTGATAAGTTACGTACGGTTCATCGGTTATATTTTCCTGCTCTTGGGGTTGTATTTGTTCCAAACTCAAGTTCGTCTGTTTAAATGCGTTTTTATTAAAAGTCTTTTGGTTGCTCCGAGCGCCAGAAGGACACGGGGCTGCCAAGTAACGTTGAATATGATAAATATTTATCAATCTTGAATGAACGTAATAGGAAAAAAAGCATCGCTGTAATTCGTGTATGGAAACATGTAATTATACGCGCTGTAACTCATACGAACACTTGAATTTTTCTCTCTATCTTTGATGCAAGCATGAAAAAAGAAACGATAAATCATTGTTTTTCGTAACTTAATTTTTAGTAATTTATTTTATTCGAGTGGCTTTTACATCTAAACTTTACACCTCTCTCGAGAGAAACGTATGTGCTTCAGTATTAAGGGAACATTTCAGTGTTTGAAAGTAAAAAAAAATAAAATTATTCTGGGTGAAAAAAATAAATCTCTATGTTAACAAATACGTTTACATATTTTTACACCTCCAGAATTTCGGGATAAACGGAGCAAATGAACGAATCATTGTAAAACCTAATCTTAATATTATTGTGTTTGAGTCAGCCTGTTTAATGTAATATATATACATAGTTATATATACATAAATTATTTTACATAATTTCATTTTTGTCTTTCTTTTGCTGTGCACTAAAATAACTTTAAAATTTCACTACGCAATGCATCATATATATATTTATATTAAATTTTTAGCTTGTATATTTATTTGCAATCATATAGAATTACCAATAATAGTATTTATTTTGAAAAAACACGACTACGAATTAAATCGAAATATTTTTATTTCCATTTAAGCTTCTAAAGCAATTCACTGCAGAATAAAATAAAATGAAAATCACGCTTTTTTTGTTTGAATCATTTAAATATTTATTTTATCGCAGGTTTTGGTTGATTTCAAATTTTATCAAATAAAAAAAATCTATTTAAATTCCTGTGAGCAATTCACTCAATAAAAAAAAATTGAAAAATTGTTCACAAATTCCCGGGCAAATGGTGAGTATGTTGCAAAGAGCTGAAATATCATAAAACGCAACCAAACTAAAGTATCAAAAAAAAAAGAGAAAAGTTGGAGAAAAGGAAAGGAAAAAGGAAAACAGAGAGAGAGAGAGAGAGAGCTGTCAGTGCTGTCATTCGCTCATTCGTTGACTCGTCGCCATCGGTTCATTTTGGTCGGATCCAAAAAACCATAAAGAAAGGCATTGTCGGCAAGATTGGAATGAGCACACAATTGTCGTAGTACCCGTGGCGAGTGTGTAGAAAGTCAGAATTGTTTTCGTCAGTCGTTTCATTACGAGACCGCGTTCTGTGTCACTTTTCGCGGAAAGGAGCACAAGAGAGAAGAGAATAAAAACACCGCACACCCCATCCCCATGGAATTTGACTGACTGCTGTGTATGTATGTACATGTGTACCTTCATGTAGTACAGTAGTTTTGGTGAATTAGTATCGTATCGTATACTTCGTAGTTCGTACTGCGTGTTTTTTTTTTTATAATAGGTGTACTCGCGAATCACAAGCTCGAGAGAAAGAGAGTGAAATCACAGCCGCTCTCTCGGTGCGTGTTTTGGCGGAAGAGAAAAATTTTCATACTTTGGACTGCATCTCTTGAAAGGATTATAAAAATGGCTGCTGTATCTTATCACATTGCTAATCTTCTGGAGAAGGTGAGTACTCGTCGGCGAGGGAGGGAATGTTTTGTCGCATCATACTTTGGCACTGAATCGGAAGTATAGGAAGCGGCATCGAAGCAATGAGGGAGCTAGCCTGGACACAATGCGCACTACGTTGGAAAACATAACCTCGCTGCTCTCTCAAATTCATTACGATGAGATATTTGCTTGAAAATTGGATTGCCAGGGTTTTCCAGATTTTACCGGGGTCTATTGTCTTTCTGTTTTTTGATTCTTTGAGAAATTGGGATTTTTGAAGCTGCGATGGCTTTGGTTGAGTTAGGCTCCTACGTGGACAACTAAGACACGAATCTTGGCATGTGAGGAAAATGAAAAAAATATATGCTCCTTGCAAACCAAAATACGATGTCACTTAATTTAGACATTTTAGTTTTGATGTTTTTTCAAGCAACAATGCAGCGTTATGGTCTTCAACATTCTTTTTTTAGATTACTTAAAATAACATTCGTTGATGACTGAATTGCCAGAGTCTAACGCCCCTATGATGAAAATATGTGCTGCCAATGTCTTTTTGTTTCTCAACTGTGTATATTTATTTAAGTTTATTTATAGCCGATTGTCTTGTGTGCTTTTTATTTTTACGATTGTTTTAGTATTTTGGAAAATGATATTAAACGCTTCAAGTAAACGTTGTTTAAACTAAATGTTTTTTTTTTTTTTTTTTTTCTTCTGAATAGATGACCTCCAATGACAAGGATTTTAGATTCATGGCAACAAACGATCTAATGGCAGAGTTGCAGAAGCATAACATAATATTGGATGATGACTCGGAACGGAAAGTTGTAAAGATGCTTTTAAAATTACTGGAAGACAAAAATGGAGAAGTACAAAATCTTGCTGTTAAATGGTATAAACAAAACTATTTGAAAGTACAAAAATCTCTTGCTCAGAACAAACAATTCGTTACAATATTTAATCGATTTTAGCTTGGGTCCATTGGTCAACAAAGTTAAAGAATTCCAGGTAGAAACAATCGTTGACTCTCTTTGTAGCAACATGGTATCCGACAAAGAACAACTCAGAGATATTTCCAGCATTGGTCTCAAAACTGTGATTGCGGAATTACCTACAAGTAACAACTTGGCTGCTAATGTTTGCAGGAGAATCACTGGCAGACTGACTACAGCTATTGAGAAAGTGAGCAAACAAATTTTAAATTGATCATTGGTATTCGTAATCACAACTCGATAATTTTTATATCTCGCAGCAAGAGGATGTACCTGTTCAGTTGGAAGCTCTGGACATAATTGCAGATTTGCTCTTGCGTTTTGGTTCTCTCCTGGTTATGTTTCACTCTATGATTTTGAATGCACTGCTTCCACAGCTTTCATCTCCCAGACAAGCTGTCCGCAAGAGAACAATCGTGGCTCTCAGTTATCTTATGACTACGGCAAATAGCACCTTGTACAACAAGCTTTTGGACCATTTATTAGAAGGCTTGTCCAACAACAAAGTCAACAATATTATTCGCACCTACATACAGTGCATTGCGTCTATCTGCCGACACGCTGGTCACAGATTTGGCGAGCAAATTGAAAAAGTCATGCCTCTTATCATTCAGTACAGTAACGAGGATGACGACGAACTTAGAGAGTTTTGTTTGCAAGCTTTTGAAGCCTTTGTTCAGCGTTGTCCAAAAGAAATTACTCCCTACATTCAGCAAGTATGCTTATAAATGAATGTCAACTTATCAATCTTACTTTTTAGTTTAACTACTCAGTAATATTATACACGTATATTATTCCTTTAGATCATAGAAATATGCTTAAAGTATCTCACATACGATCCAAATTATAACTATGATGATGAGGCTGACATGTCTGATGGTGAAAACGCAGTCATGGAAATGGAAGAGGATGGTGAGGATGAGGCTGATGATGAGTATTCAGATGACGACGACATGAGCTGGAAGGTGCGTCGGGCGGCCACAAAGTGCCTTGAGGCTGTCATTTCTAGTAGGAGAGAGTTACTCTCTGACCTTTACAGGATTGTTTCGCCAGCTCTTATTGCAAGATTCAAAGGTAACATACCCTTGAAATTTTTAAATCATAAAACACTTTCTATAGTGCAACCAACTGATTCTTTTTAATTATTTCAGAGCGAGAAGAAAATGTCAAGTCTGACATTTTCCATGCATATTCAACGCTGTTGCGTCAAACAAGACCGACTGTAGGCATAGTCCTTGATCCAGACTCGATGGAAGACGAAGAGGGCCCCATTTCCCTTCTTCAGCAGCAGGTTCCACTGATTGTCAAAGCAGTATATAGACAAATGAAAGAAAAGAGTATCAAAACCCGCCAGGATTGCTTGTTTCTACTTAAAGAGCTTGTGACTGTACTCCCTGGTGCTCTCACCCACCATATACCCGCTCTCATACCAGGCATTCAGTATTCTTTGGGTGAAAAGAATTCCTCCAGCAATATGAAAATTGACACACTAGCGTTTGTGCACACTCTTTTGTCTTCTCATCAGCCTGAGGTATTTCACAAACATTTGTCCGTTCTCGCGCCACCAATCATCGCGGCAGTCAGTGATCCGTTCTATAAGATCACGGCAGAGGCTCTTCTCGTCCTGCAACAGCTTGTTCAGGTCATCAGACCACATGGTAAAAAAAAATTTTAAAATATTTTTGTTATTCTTTATGATTTTTAAAATCTTAATGAAACTCTTTATTTTATTTTTCTAGACAAACCTTCAAACTTTGATTTCACTCCTCTGTCTAGTGAATTGTACTGGTCGACACTGTCACGATTGCGTACGGCTGATATTGATCAGGAAGTGAAAGAACGAGCCATTGCGTGCATGGGTCAGATCATTGCTCATCTTGGAGACGTTTTGCAAAATGAATTGGCTACGTGTCTTCCAATCTTCCTTGAAAGACTTCGCAATGAAATCACACGTCTCACAACTGTCAAGGTTTGTATTATTTACGTTATGCTCATTATTAATACTAAATTGAGCCAAAAGTATTTAAATCGCAATTTTATTTTACAGGCATTGACTTGTATAGCTTCCTCACCGCTTCACATCAATTTGGCGCCAATCCTATCAGACACCGTACCAATTTTAGGTTCCTTTTTGCGCAAAAATCAGCGCGCTCTGAAACTGAGCTCGCTAGTGTTGTTGGACAAGTTGTTGAAAAAATATTGCAATGACATACATCCCGATCTCCTTGAAAAAATTACCTGTGAACTGAATGTACTTGTCTGCGAATCTGACCTTCATATTGCGCAGCTTACTCTTACTCTACTCACGACCATCGCAAAACTTTATTCATCTGCTCTCCAGCAAATCTTGTCTCTGTACATCCTGAGCCAAGTCCTGATACTCGTCAGATCGCCTTTGCTTCAAGGTAAGGAATTTTACTTTAAATACTCTATCATTGTTTTTACGATTTTTCCCTTGAATATTGTCTAAATTTATCCCTAATTATTCAGAAAACAATAGACTGTGATTAACAAGAAAATACATTTTAATTAGGCGCTGCACTGACTTCGATGCTAGAATTCTTCCAGGCGCTAGTTCAGGCAAATGTGCCCAATTTGGGTTTTAGAGAATTATTGAGAATGCTTATCGAGCCGGTTAGTACTGAGACCTTACACAAACAGGCCTATCTGTCTTTGGCCAAGTGCACCGCAGCTCTCACAATAGCCAAGCCAGAAGAAGCTATGGTAGTTGTTCAGGAGTTTCTAAAAGATGTCAATGTTAAAACTCCCGATGCTCGTCATATTTTCGCCCTGCTTGTCATTGGTGAAATTGGTCGCCACACGTAAGTTGACTTGTATGTTTATCAACCATCGGATAAATTATATCGATTATTTTTATTTTTAGAGATCTAAGCAGTGTCCAGTCACTGAAACAGATTATTCTGGAGTCCTTCGCGTCTTCGTCGGAAGAGGTCAAACAAGCAGCCAGCTATACGTTGGGTAACGTAGCCGTTGGAAATCTGCCCGAGTATCTTCCCTTCATACTCACGGAAATCGAGCAACAGCCTAAACGCCAGTATCTACTGCTTCATTCTTTAAAAGAGGTACATCTAATTTTTATTTAATATGTAAATGCACGAAGCTGATATTTTTTCAATAATTAATTTAACAATGTACATTTTTTGTTAGATCATTGCTTGTCAGTCTGCTAGCAAGTCAGGTGTAACGAATCTACAAAATTTCGTGCCTTCCATTTGGATTCTATTGCATCGGCACTGTGAGTGTACCGAAGAAGGCACACGTAACGTCGTTGCTGAGTGTCTTGGTAAGCTCACTTTGATTGATCCTGGCAATTTGTTGCCGCGTCTTCAAGATCTCCTCAAATCCGAATCGCCTCTAACAAGAACAACGACGGTCACCGCGATTAAATTCACTATTTCGGACCAGGTAAGCTTGGATGAATTTTTAGCTAATTAACTAGTCTAACTTTTATCGTCATTTTAATTTATTTCTGCTTTTTCTGTTTACAGCCTCAACCTATCGATCCAATGTTGAAACAATGTATGGGTCACTTTTTAGCTACTTTAGAGGATCAAGACTTGAACGTCAGAAGGGTAGCACTGGTAGCATTTAACTCGGCTGCTCATAATAAGCCAATGCTGGTGCGAGATCTTCTCGACTCAACTCTGCCACATTTGTACGCAGAGACTAAAGTTAAAAAAGAACTGATTAGAGAAGTAGAAATGGGTCCGTTTAAGCACACAGTCGATGACGGTCTGGATTTGCGAAAGGCTGCGTTTGAGTGCATGTACACACTTATTGACGCTTGTCTGGATCGACTGGACATTTTTGAATTCTTGAATCACATCGAAAGTGGTCTCAGGGATCATTACGACATTAAAATGTTGACTTATCTCATGGTCGCGCGATTGGCTCAGCTATGTCCCAACGCCGTTTTGCAGAGTAAGTGATATTTATCTATTTCATTTATCTATCAAAACGAGTAATCCGCCTAGTTCGTGTAATAATTAATTTTTGTTAACTCCAAGGGCTTGACAGACTGGTTGAACCACTGAAGAATACTTGCACAATGAAAGTCAAGCAGAACTCTGTAAAGCAGGAGTACGAGAAACAAGACGAGCTCAAGCGATCAGCGTTGCGCGCAGTGGCTGCTCTTCTCTTAATCCCGGACGCCGGTAAGTCGTAAAAAACGAGTTACTCTAATAATCTTGCCTTCAGGCAAAACGGGGATAAGTCGTTAAAACTTGACTTATCAAGTCACTTATGACTTGAGAAATGTGCCATTAAAACATTTTATCTGCGACAATTAACACTAAGGAATGCATGATTATTTTAATAATTTATTAATTTTTATAATACTCGGGAAATACTTGACTCTTAACATGCTTACGTTTATCTGTTAGACAAAAATCCAGCCCTGAGCGAGTTCGTGGCGCATATCAGGGCTACCCAAGAGCTCCAGCCACTCTTTGAACTTATCCAAAAAGACTGCGTGGGCACAAACCACAACGATACTAATTTAATGGATCAAAGCTAAGGACTGCGTCAGCAATTGTTTTGTGGTATCTTTTGGCACGTAACGAGGACAGCTAATGGTGAGATGTTGGCTCGGATTTTGTATACATGACGTCGTTTTTTTAGCATTACCGAGCTCTTGATATATATATTTAAAAAAAAAAAAAAAAAAAAAAAGTTCTTAAATAAACTCGTGTGTTAGGTGTGTTACACAACAACACCAGCCACGTCATTAAACGCAAATTCTTTGGCGTAAAATCATTAACTACCCTCGTCCACGATTGTCTAAAGATTTAAGGTTTCAAGTACGCAAAATGATCATTGATGAAAGTGATTGATAAACAAAAATCAACCATCGAAAGTTTATTTCCGTACGTTATTTTTTCATTTTAATATCATCATCACACCTTGATCAGCAAACTAAAAGAGTTGGCAGTAAAGTGAGAAATGAATAGTATAAAGAAAAGACAAGAAACAAAAAAAGTTAGCTTCAGTTAATGTGATTTATATTTAGCTTTAAAGCCTGTATAAACGTAAAGGATAAAAAGAATAAATTTACCGGACGTTTCAATACAACATGCGTTTTATTGTGAAGTGTAAATCGGCGTGAAATGACAAGATTGGTTGTACAGCCGTAACATCGTCAATCATCATTTTCCATTCCAGCTTCTCTTACGTATTTGTAAATTGACACCGAAATTATTGCTTGGAACTTGACTCGAAAATCTACCAAGTTCTCACGGCAAATCTATTCAACAATTTCTTTTCACCGTTTAGAAACAAACCCGTTCGCGACTCCAGTCATCTACAATAACATGCCATCGCTTATTCCGCGAATAAAGAAGGGAAAGAAGCGCACGGTCGCGCTCTCAAACAGGCGTGAAACGAAAAGCGACTACGTGCCGTTTTGCATAATCTGCATGGACGTCGCCGGAGAAGAGCCATAATGCAACCGCTGGCGCGCGAGCGCTTTTATCACCATTTTTTTTTTCCTCTTTTTTATCTTGCACGAGGACGCGGGTTTGCCTAAGAAAAGACAGATTCGAGAACGAACGATCTCGCGGAATGCAAGCAGACCAGACGGCGACGATCTTCCCGGAGTCTCGGTAAGACGTGATTGCTTTCAAGGGTTACGAGATGTGGTGGTTGCCATGATGGTAATAGAGTAGAATAGGGCTGCTTTTTGTATAATTTGTTTCTTTTTCATTTGCGTATTAAACAGCGCGTCCACAACTTGAGATTTCAATGTGTCACAGATACAATGACCATAATGGTATCTCACAGGCAAACTTGATCAAGAATGCTTTTTTAATTTTTTGCCAAAAAATTTAATGCATTATTTGTGCTAAGAAAAAATTTTCATAACGTGGTACTTGGAAAATTTTTTTCCAGCAATAACGATCGCTTAAATCCGAAATTTATTTATTTTTTTTACTATTTGGAAAGCCGTAAAATGATTGTGCCCAAGCCTGCTCACAGAAAAAGGGGAAATTTCTGTAAAGTTTCCTCTGGCTGCGAGCTTTTAAAAAAATTTCTTAGAATTTCCGTTTTACCATTACCACGTAGATATTATGTACCTGTAATCCCCGAAAAATGTGTCGAACAACGCCGGCTACGAAGTACTTACCGATCCTCTTCGTTAAACCATCGGCACTCCATAAATAAGCGTATCCCCGTGACAATATTCAAAAAAAAAAAAAAAAAAAAAAAAAAAAAAAAAAAAAAAAAAAAAAAAAAAAAA
>NW_019379589.1:1223938-1235906 GCF_000648655.2 Copidosoma floridanum
TTTTTTTTTTTTTTTTTTTTTTTTTTTTTTTTTTTTTTTTTTTTTTTTTTTTTTTTCATACATAGTACCTACGAGCTTCCTGCCAATGTTGTTTCAGAGCACTGCAGGGAGCTTAGGTGTGCAATTACGCCCGGGATGTTTTGCATAAAGTGGGGAAACCCACAGGCAGGCACATAATATAATATATGCGTTTGATAGAGACGTAGTGTTTTTCATGCATCACCATTATGTCGCAAATTACTCTATTCGACTCTATAACATAATGTATACGAGCGTGTCGTAAATATATTTGAAAGCACGGGTCAGTGGGTATTCATTAAGACGCTGGGCTGACTTTTTTTTTTTTTTTTTTTTTTTATTAATTCCAACAAGTTTTCGTGACTCCTGCGTGATCGTGCTGCCGCTTTGGTTCACCCATTCAATAAAAATGATTGTAAGTATGATGCGTTTCCGAAAACACCAATGTATCACGTAAACGTAGAGACGTGTAATGATATATATATATATATATCTAATGATACAAAATTGAAGCAACGTTAGAACGGAATTACATATTTAATTGGAATACACAAATGATATCTATATCAGGAATTTACAAAGTCGATTGGTCAGGTGACATAAAATATACATGTCAACGTATAATTTCTCAACACGAAAATATGCAAGCTATACCATCAGATAATTTGAAAAAAAAAAAAAAAAAAAAAAAAAACATACGCGATCGTCTACAGGCACATTTTAACCGGTGATCGGTGTACCTATAATATTCTCGCCATCCGTGATTAATCATCATCTTTTTTTTCTTTCTTTTTTTTGCAGAACAAACTATATTTATCAAAACACACACGAAAATAAAGTATACCTTTGTTCCCATAGTCTCTAATCTCGCCGAGGGGTCATCAACACCTGTATACACTCGCTCTCTTGGTATACCATAACGCCTCGTCTAATTTACCATTATAGCCATTGGGACAAAAGGCGCAAAAAGAAGGAGAAGAAATTAGAGACGCGATAAATAAGTGGGGAGGAAAAGAAGAAAAAAAGCAGACACAAGAGGGCCGGGAGAGAACACCGGGGCTAATTGAAACGCGCGGCTTACATCCCGAGCCGACAGGCAGGCCGGAGAAGAGAGATCGGCCTCTCTCTCTCACCTCCTGTTTTCTGCTCGCTAACAGTTTAGGCGTACATTACACATCCTCCTCTTTTCGATTCTCCCCTTCGCATATTTGCATTCGATTATAACACGCTCGAGCTGGTCTCACTTGGAGCGGTGGTGCACGACTCGGTGAGTGTATATGTATAACGTTTAGGTACCCACCTATTACACCATTAACCTTTGAGAGATCAGATATGGGATTTTCTCGTGGATATCGCGCGCAAGTGATGATTTATGAATTGCTAATTCGAGACTCTGACCGTTGAATGCGAAAGGGTGTCCGTCTGAATGGGGGGTGCGAGCTGGGTTTCAGTCCATGGACTCTCCAATGCAAGCGTCCAATGTTATTTTTAATTTCTACAATTATACATCAGTTGGTTGACTTATTACCGTACAGTGGCGTTATCGTCAGTGCATTGAAATCATCTGCCGACACTCACTTTGCTTTCAAGTATGATTTACATACGTGCTAAATTATATAACGTTGATTAACGTATGGATTCTAAGAGAAGCACATTAATTTAACTGAATAAGTTTTTTAAAAAACTATTTTTTTTTAATTTTTAAATATTACGCAAGCTTTAAAATACAAAAATAAAAAATTAAAAAAAAAACACTTGACGGCAATAAACAAGAAAAATTGAAGAATCGTCGTCATGAATTACATAATTTATTACGATTTTATGATGAATGATGATTCCCACGAAAAGTATACTGTACATGACATTTGCGATCAGCCTTGCGGACGTGTTTTTTTTAGATTGAACATCATGTATGTATTTTTAACAAACCACAAAACGAACAATAAATAAAAAAAACTCGTCTCGTAGAAAAAAAAATTTTTAAATTACAATTTGACCAAAGATCTCGGATGTAAATACACTCTCGAGGAATCCCTCGAAATCCCAAGTCCGTATCAATGCGTCGTAGATTGTATAGAAGATACATTGTGTGTGGGGCATAGGTGCACGGCAAAGGCTTAAAAGAGCTGCATTTGCATCTTCTTCATTTTGACTCGGAGTGATGCAGTGTGGAGGAGGGTGATGTAAGGTCTCGGGAGACGGAACCCGATTTATTTAGGGTGCGGCCCCTCGTGTCTGGGTGTCGGGGAAAAAAAATCCATGATCCAAGGGACGCGAGCGGCACCCGCAGCCCGATTTGTTGCACCTCTGTGTAACAAACCAGATACATTTATTTATTTTTTTTTTTTTTATTTCATTGTTCTGAAATGACGCAACCCACCGATGAAATTTATTTACTTATTTTTTAATCCTAGCATATTTACTCAAGCCCCCGGTATAAGACACAATTAATTCCATTCTCTTTTATTAATAACACTAATGGCAATTACATTGACATGATGAGACGTATACTTTTAGCCCCTCGCGATTAGATACCCGCATTTGTTTTCCAAGTATATAGAGCTCAGTCGACGAACCCACCTACGACATAATTTCTTACCCGATCGCACAGTTTATGTCACTGCAGTTTTTCTGTATCAATGAAAATTCGCGATTGCTTGTAAAGATTTAGTCGTCACTCCAAAGAACCGCCAAACAACGAGATCTTTGCTCTTTTTGACGAAACACATGTACAATATCAAGAAGAGTCGTCGCGAGAGACGAAAAGTCAAAGCAGCACACGCCCCGCTTGACGACCAGGAGGATTCACCCCCTCGAGGAGCTATGAATAAAAGATTTTTTTTTCGGCTCTCCCCGGACTTTGGGTTACACGCTCAGACGATGGGTGTATTGTATGGAGAGAGAGAGATCTGGTCGAGGAGATAAGGGGAGAGAAGAATCGCGTGGGTGAATGGGTGTAGTTTCCCGTGCGCGCGTGTCCGGCTATATACTACGGCATATAGGACTTTTTGGGAGCCCTCTCGCCTCCTCCTCCGCGGCTCTGCGGGAAAATAGCCAAGGGGCCGATCCGATATTAATTAAAGACGCGCACGATTCGCCGTACCTGCGTTGTATTATTTTGTTTTTGCTTCGAGCTCGAAACGAATCAATTTATCGATCGGGCGTATGCGAGTATTAGAATAGGGGGATGATTTATGGCGCAGGGCTGAGTCTGGAACATGGATCTTTTGGGCATATGGAGGAGGAGGAGAAAAATTGTCGTCGAGATTGAGACGAAACCTTGTACACTTTACTCGGAGGATTCGTACTATGCAACTTTATCATCTTGTTGGCGAAAAAATTATTAGCAAGGTGGTGGAGGGGGGGGGGGGAAATTAAATCCCCAGCTTTTGTAATTCGATTCGCCGATGGTTGCGTGTAGCTGTCTAATTTGGTATAGCGAGGCTATTTAATCTATTTGAGTTGTGATCGATAACAATTCAAAAGTTAAAAAAAAAGGAAAAAAAAAATACAATACCCGTGGGTGCACTGCAACAGGGCTTTGGAGATTTTTTCGCATACCTGCGCCGATCGTGCCCCGCAGCGTGTAATCCCCGACTGAATACCCCGTAATGGCCAGACGTTTGCACGTAAAGTCTTGGAAAAAACGCGGCCGGCAAATTGAATTTTTGCCCAAGTACAGGGCCATTGATGTTCCTCAAATCGAAAGCGACCGCGTCACATTCACGCCCCGGTGGACTGCGAAAAGCCGGTCACGGGAGCCCCTGGACGAGCGAAAAAAAAACAAAAAAAAACGAGCAGGTAATATATACGTGTGCGTACACGCGTTTCAAAAGCGAACGTGTGTGCCCGAGAGATCCGATCGCATGAATAAGCACGAAAATTGCCTCCTCTCTGCCGAAGAGGAAAAAAAAAAGAAAGAGACAAAGCCACCGACCTCACTCGGCGACCACCTCGTGAAGCCTCCCTCTTTTGCATACGTAAGTAAGTGCGCACGCGATACCTCCCTCACACGCACCATACGCGCATACCGATCACGCTGTAACTATATATATGTATATGACGTTATACACGGGATATGGCTGCAGCGCGCGCGAAAGATCGGCCGACGATAGGACGAGTTTGCCCGTGAATTGGTGGGTAGGTGCGTGGACGTGGTTGATGATTGATTGTCTCGTGGCTCGCGGGATGATGGCCGGTTATGAAATTTCGGTGTGAAAAATATCGCTCCGCGTTCGGGTGAGGTTTTTCCTTTTTTTACGAAACTTTTTCATTGGATCCTGTGCTTTGTTTATTGAACTCCCAAGTCAAGCTGCAAGCAGATCTTTTTTTTTTTTTTTGTCCAAAATGTTCGCTTGAGTAAGCTGAAAGAGCGTTTACAAAGTATAAGTTGAAATTTCTCTTTTTCATCAGGTGGATTGCACCTTTGCGTTGATAAGAATTTGAAGGTCAACCAAAGCTATGGTGACCCAAGTATCATTGAATAGTTCTATTTAACTGGGAATTTTTTGAAGGGGGAAAACTAATGAAAAACCTTGGCTGCCACAGATTTAGCGCAAGTGTATTAAATCAGTGACAGAAATGATTTACTCTATAGATACAGCCTTTTCGTATCAATTTTTGGAAAAAGTAGATTCCTTAGTTCAACAAACTAGACGAAACGTTTACGAAGAAGTATCGGTTTGGTTATTCTCAAAACGTTTATCGCCGTTACTTTAATGCATCTTACGGAAAACTACATAAGTACTTCAAACGCGTGGATTTACAATGGCAGGCATGCGAACAGAGTATTTTCGTAGTATTTAATCGATTTCGGGTTCTGAGCACTGTGAAGCTATTATTGCAAATGACTACCCTGTAAATAATGATGAAACTATTGGTTTGCACTTGAAAAAGAAAAATAAAAAAATCATTAGAAATTTAATTATTGGTGGTGCTTCGTTACTTTAATCGCACGAGTCTTATCGTGTAAATTAGTAGTTTTACTTGGTTTTTTTTTTTCACCTTGTCGATAACGTATTTTTTAAATGAATTAATATTTAGTCTAAATACAATACGTACAAAGTAATGATCTTTTTTAATTTCGAAAAACGGAGCATTATTAAACAAAAAAAAGTCGAGTTACAACGTGATATTGGTTTATAACTTTTAAATTGAATTAATAGTCATTCAATAACTTTTCAAAAAAAAAAAAAAAAAAAAAAAACAATTTTTCAATCAACGAAGACGAAAAATAAAAATGATAGTTGAAACCAAATGATAGTGATAGTCGTCATGGTTATATTCATACGCCATCACTGCACGCCGTTCATATAAAAACTTTTACATAGCTATCATATCACGGCCGATCAATTTCGAATTTCGACAAATTGTCATTGCCGCTCGGAAGCTAAAGTACATATATATATATGTGTGACCTTACGACGCGAGGTCCCCGCGAGCAACAACTCAACAGGACCATGCGATGATGATGTGTCTACGTGCAGTACCGCACTCTTCACGCACGTCAAACTCAAACGTTCGTTAACCACAATTAGGCCGTGTGCCATTTTGCAAATACAAAACGCCCCGCGAGCTCGATTACTTGACTTATTGCTATGTCATAGGCGAGTATATATAGGTACATGCATGCGCGTACGACACGTGAATTAATCGCCGTACATTTTAATCGACGAGATGCCATGGAATCCGTTTGATCCATACATCGTTGAAATATTGCATCCCTAATACATACGCGGGTACTTATATAATATCCATCACGATGTAATCGGTCTCTGAGAGATGTCTACCCATTTTTTTTTTTTTTTTTTTTTCTATGTGAAACAACACAGTACCCCTTTATCCGTACAAACTCACTTGTATATTTATATTTGTGGTGCTCAATTGGGGAAGATCACTGTTGTCATCATCATTGTGTAAGGATGACACAATCTGCAGCCACGTTCTAATGTTTCATACATCTTAATTTCGTCAACTTCCCCCTCAAGGTCTTTCATATACAGGGCGATTGCGCTGCTCAGTTCCTGATGAAAAAAAAAAAAAACAAACCACGTTTATCACATCCTGCGTTTCAAAAGCAATTTACACATTGAACAAGGTGCAATTGCATCCGCGAATGTATTATCTCTTATTTTGATGCTAAAAAAAAAGTATAGAGGGGAGATAAGCGCGCAACAAAGTTCAAGCTTTGCGTCAACTATGATATGGATTAGATGGCGATAAGTGCAATTACTTAATAACGATGTTACACATGCATAGGCGTCGACTAATCGTTCGCGCTTAAGCTCGCGTTTAATAGCCCGGGATCAAAATAGGGTACGGTGTATTTGCGAGGGGTGTCTACAGCGGAATAGCCCCTTGTATCTCGTCGTATGGGGTATAGAGTACTAAGGTGATAGCGACCCCAGGTCGTTACAGTTCACATCTGGTGGCTATTTCAAGCTCAAAGGACTCGAGACATCCTGTTTACAGATAGAGTTTCCTTGAAAGCAATGAAAAAACGCCTCACTTTTCGACTAGACAAGTGTAATTAAATGACTGGAGGGAGAAAAGAAAATGCGTCCAACGTTGCAGTAAATCGCGTGAGTTTGAAATAAAATTGTTTGGGGCATATATTTACATACAGCAGAACCGAAAACTCGAAGAGAGATTGCGTTTCAGTACCCATCGTGTAATATTCACCGTTTCCAATGAAATTGTACGGATGAGCTCATGCGTTCGGTCAACTCAATGAGCAGCGATAATTTTAACAATGATAGCTCTGATCAAAGTCCGTTTTTTTCTATATACCTGTACACTTGTCATTAACCAGCCACGGTTTCACTCGCGCATCATCGTTATTCCCGTTAACATTAAAATAATAATTGCTTAGAAGAGAAACTCATAATTTGTTGTAACCATCTAAAAATAAAACGGAGGAATATTTGTAACGAATAGACCAAAATAGTATACTACTCACGTAGGGAAGAAAAATAAAGAATGTCTCAGATTGCAGGCAATTGATAAGCATGCGATCTGAGGGATTCTTGGTTTCCTTCCGTGGGTTTTATACGAATTTTCGTCAATCCTGTTTCCCGCTTCGCGGAACGAAAATCCCTTCTCTCGGCGCAGTATGATGAAAATTGATTTAGAGCTCAATGTGGATTTCTCATGTTATAACGTACGGCGGCTCCCCTCCCCGATGGGGCAAACGCGAGCAACCAGCTTACACTTGGAAAAAAATGCCTATCTCCCTTATCCTCAACTTCCCAACTTCAAGATCGACCTCTTGCAATATTTGGAATCAATAGATTTGCGGCTCAATTGAGGGATGTGATATTACAATTAGTTATTTTGTTTATTTACTGCACTCCAGTATTGAATTTTATATTATTTTTATTCAAATTTTATGTTAAATTTATCTATACTTTTTTTCTTCTCTTATCTTCTTATTCACTAATATGTACTAGATTGGACACACAGNTTATGTTAAATTTATCTATACTTTTTTCTTCTCTTATCTTAATTACTAATATGCACTAGATTAGACACACAGCTTGAATCTCAAACAATGTAAGCGGGCCTGCGTACCTACTATTTCCGCCAAATGTAAGGCAATGTATTAAGCTTTGGCTATTAAGGACCCTGAGTCCTTAGCCTCAATAAACTATTCAAATTCAAAATTCAAATTCAAAATCCTCGAAATTGAAAAAAAAAATTTTATTTAAATTAGTTTGACGCATCACCCGAGTGAAATACAAAAAAGCTCGCGAAGCATCCATTTTGGCAGTGTTGCTTGTGCTTGAGCGCATGACTTTTATCAGAGCAGAACATCAACGCCACGTGTGTGTCGCGGCGGCCATAGTTGAGGGCGCGTGATTTACGTTTGACGGACACTTTGGCCGGGAAAATTCACATAAAAATACTCGCGCGTGTCTCGCATAAACGGCCCAACGGAGAAATGTTCAATGAAAGCTTGCTCTTCCGTTTCGTAAAATTTATGATGTATGACGTGGGTATTACAAAATATACTAATATGTGTTTCAGAACTCCTAGAACGTTCAGTTGCTCGGGATCACGTAATCGATAATTATTGATGATGACACCCACGACGGGTGCACAATAGCATCGGTGCAGTGTTGGGGTTAATTTTTTTTTTTTTCTCATCTCAAGGGTAATAACTTGTGCCACGCACACCGCGTAACTGCTGATAAGCATTTGGTCATTTTTTTCCCCCTTTTGTTTAACGGATTTATCAAAAAATATTTCTTGTACCAGACTCGAATGATAATCGTTGAAACGACAGTAATGACAATTTAATGTTCCTAATAGCTATACTACCTGCTTTTAGTCACGTAGCGGCATTTGGGTTAGAACAAAATGAAAATTCACGTGGAAGCAGATTACAGATGCTCATCACAACGTGGCAATGATGGCAATGCCGCTTCACATAACATCATAATCCTTGGAACAAATATTCGCTATTTTAGAGCGCCAACGCGCTTTGCATCGGCATCAGCGGCCAGTTCAATTAAAGTCTCCTTGTGCCAAATTCAAACGGGATTCTTTCCTTTTGACCCTTTTGAAACAAAGAAAAGAAAAGAAAAAAAAAAAAACAAAAAAATTCAAGCTCGACGAAAACCACCCCTAAGGGAAAATAAGAGCCTCGAGAAAGACCGAACGGAACCCTCCCTCTATAAACGCCGTATAAAGTAACCACCACCTCCATTAAACTTGGCGATTGATATATACACACTCGGTAAGTTTCGTTGACGAGGAGGAGGGATATACATCGTGACGTCGCCGGCGCGCACTCTCTCAAAGAGACAGGGAGAGGGAGTAGCGCGACGTGGTGAGCCGCGGATAGGTATAAAGGGGAAGCGCGCCGACCGAGAGCAGCGCACTCCGCGACAAGTGTCCAAGCGAGCCCGAGCCGGTGCTCCTCCGTGCGTTGTACGTACATACAATACACACGTCCCGTACCCATACTCCAATCACCGTTTCCCGTCACCCCCGATCCCGGTGCGCGGCGCAAATACCAATCGGTTATCACCTAGTTTTACCGATCTACGGGCCACGCACGCCCGGAGTTACTCCCCTTTCCGTTTTTTTTTTTTTTTTTTTTTTTCAACCGAACGCGTGATCGGTCAAGTGCAACCCTCTGGAACGAGATACTCGAGCGGGGGTGTATCGGGCAGGAGGACCGGCAGTAAAAGTTGGGGCGGGTGGCCGAGGAATTATTTACCGATACTCGATCCAGGGGCCGCGATCCAGGATCTAAAATCGGCGTGACATCTGAAATGTGTGTGCGCACGGTCGCGAGCTCCCAGGAACTGGCCGACGAGAACCCACCCCTGTCAGTAGCGGCGCCCACGGTGTTCAGTACAATAGGCGGGATGCAGCAGCAAAAATCGGGGATGGTAGCCAGCACGGGTTGCCCGTACGGTTTCGGCTCGGCGAAAAACGGCCTGACCAAGGCCAAGGAGAAGTACATGAAGCTGCACGAGGAGATGCTCGAGCGCGAGGCCGCCGAGTCGAGGACGAAGAGCGAAGGGGATGGCGAGGGGGTCGGCGACGAGGAGCAGCTACACAAGACCAGTGGCGACGAGTTCGCGTGGAACAGTTTTGCCTTCAAGAGACTCGCCGGCAAGCTCAGGCGGAGGCTCGGTCGGTGGCAGGATTCCAAGATTTACAAGTAAGTGGGATAAGATGGTCTTTTTTTTCCTCCCTCCCTCCCTCTCTCTGTCTTTTTCGGTTGTGTAATATTCCAAAGGGGACAGGCAGGTTTGCGCGCGCGTGTCGCCTTATCTTTGGGAATTTTTCGCCTCTTTGCAGATTCATTTCTTTTTCATGCTAATCCTGTAGAAGCAGTTTTTTTTTTTTTTTTTTTTTTTTTTTTTTCATCACGTTTAAAAGCCTCGAAAATCAAGAGCTGCAGAAGGATATCCTAGACTTTGGCGTTTGGTCACGCGTGTATCCGTTTGGCGGGTGATGCGAAAAAAAAGAATCATAATAAAAGTTGATACTGTTACATATACGCACGTGCACGGACTGGAATTTGTTATTTTCAAAGGCTATAGGGCACGTACTTACTGCGGGGCAAGTTTATCCCTCGAGAGATTAAACACAAACGACTGCGAACTAGTACGACGCGAGTATATCTTTCGCATCGGATCGTTGGGCACCCGATGCTCTTCATTCGCGAGTGGGACACATCGTTTATTTCGTGCGTTTTTTCATCTCAACGCTGCCCACCTGGCCCCCTTTTGTTTTAAGCCTCTCGACAGTGCTCTTTTTTTTTTTCCTTTTATTTTGTCCTTCATCCGCACACGCGGTGGCTACACTGCAACCTTGCTGTCTCTCGACTCTCGGGACTGCATCGTATTCTTGTCGAGACACCGTTGCGAAGATATCGAAGTAAACTTTTTCTCCTCAAAGTACCAGCGAGATACACCCGTGTACTGTTTGTATTTGATTAAAAATCAGCCGACTCGGGCTTTTCCGCTGACTGATCGTCACTTTCGATTAAAATTTTTGCTCGTTTTGTCAACTCGTCGCGATACACCGCACAAAAATATATTCGCGTCTACTCAATTTCATCACACGACACATCAACTTGCGGACACGGGAAAATTTTCATTTATCTTCCACCGAGACACGTGCAACAGTCCATTTATCGATTTACGAGCGTTATCTGTCGCGTGTGTGAGTATAGGTATACCCCATACCTCGGAATCAACCGACGTATTATCTAACGAGGGACGTATTGTATACAGACGCGCAACATATAATTAAGTATAGTGATTCGCGCAACTTCTTCCCGAAGCCGGTGGTTCAGCGACCTCTTCCCATCTCTACGTACACTTTCCCGTGGCCCTAAGGGTATACGTAATACTTTATCCATAACTTTATTGTGACAACTACAATTCAGCTATTGTACCGATCTATTGTAGGCTTGAAATTTCGCATCATCCCGGAACTCTATACGTATAAATACCCTCTGATTTGTCGAGCGATTTATGCACAGCTTTATACACACACACAGTTCGGGATAGCCTGGGCGTGGAAAGTTTAGCAGAATTAATGGCCTGTTTGCTTTGATTCGGCCCCTCCGATATACGGATATTCGGGCACAACACGGGGCGACTCTGGTTTATTTGCACATAAAATTCCGTCTCTACGTATAATACACGGACCACACGCGCTTGCCTAATACATATTATATACTCCCGTATGAGCTTCCGCAACATTTTTCCTAACACTTTTTTGCCCAAACTCGGATGTGTACCGTATTTTACTTTTACTTGGAGAGAAAGAAAAGAGACACTTTCGGCCTCCCCGGAAATTTATCGCCCGCCGTATGTCAATAATAATATAGTGCCGATACCCAATAACTCGCCAATTTCATCATCTTACTCCACTAGCTTCGCATTCAGCGGACACCGCTCTTTTCTCTCTGGACTTTCCATCTCTCGAGCCACGACGTTTATCACCACCTCCGTACAAGCGTATACATATGATTGTTTACCCGCATATGAGTAATACAAGTACTCTGGCCGATTGAGAAAAATGTTCGGTGGAAAATCTAGATTACCCAAATGCAAGCCTTCCCGAATCGCGGTATATATCTCGGCTCGCAAATAAGAGAGACAAATGTGGGTATAGCTGCCTCCTTGGCTTCCCCAGGGGTAAGATAATTATATCGTTCGCACCTTCGAACTTCCCGAGCATCACGGATTTCCATTTCTCTCGCCTCCAGGAACGCGAGACCTATCCTCTTTTTGTCCCGTCCTCTTCTCTTCCGTGCATAACTCGCCACCGTCGCGGACTAATTAACGCCTCTCTCCCGTTTACGTTATATGTATACACCCAAGCGAGCTGGCTGTGTATCTTCCTCCTCTTGTTCTGGACTCTGTTTTTTTTTTTTTTTTTTTTTTTTTTTTTTTTTTTTTTTTTTTTTTTTTTTTTTTTT
>NW_019379589.1:1236171-1271965 GCF_000648655.2 Copidosoma floridanum
TTTTTTTTTTTTTTTTTTTTTTTTTTTTTTTTTTTTTTTTTTTTTTTTTTTTTTTTTCCATCATTCGTGTTTTTGTGTACGTGCATACAGTAAAAAATGAACAAGCCGATCTTCTTTCCCCCCTCCCCCTACCCGAGAACAGGTGCAAACAAATTTGTCAGCTCTTGCCAGTACTTATTATTTTTCAATGTAAAATCAACATTCCAGCGATCGATCGTTTTTTCGCACCATCCATTTATAATAACAACACACAGATGGGCTTGAAAAATTTCAACTCGACACGATTTATCATTTTGGCTAATAAAGCCGTTACAGTGTGGCACATGTACACGTAGAGGATTCTTTTTTTTCCCCCCATCCCGTATCGAGATCGAGTTAATTAAACACCGGGTGTGTGTGTGTGTTTTGCTTTGCGCCCTAAATCGACAGTCAGTAGTATGGTAACAGGCATCCAGATAAGGAGTGACAACTTTTCTCCCTCACAACACACAAACGATACACATCCCATGAAAGTTTCACCTGATGCCATTAATCTTTGAATTTTCCACCTATTTCTCTCTCTCTCTCTCTTCCCCTCTAGTCGCGTGTGCACACCATCACCGAGAAGAAAAGAATCGACGATAACCAAGCTGTATTATCGCAAAAGCAGCACCAATGGTACATACACGCAGAGCCAAGGGAGAAAGGCTCTCTATATATACCGTTCGGCCCTTACGTAACGTGACGTCCGCACCCGGTTTCCGCGTGAGAGAGCCACCGAGGTATATACAGCTAGAGTCTCGTTTTATTGCATTTTCTATTAATAACGAGGGGAGGAAACTAGGCTAGTACGAGCGGCCACGCTACAACGCCGGCAGACTCTATGCTGCATATATATGTGTACCCAAACACCCTCTCTCTCTCTCTCTCCGAGGGGGCATTGTTTAGCTCTCCATCCTCTTAACTCCTCTTCCGATGCTCTCTCCGTGGTACCTATATATTACATGTACCGTCTGAACTGATTTTGCTTTTTTTTTTTCTTTTCTCTCCATCCAAGTGCAGCAAAACGAATAACTGGTCCGACTGCGTCTCCACGCACACGCGGAAGTGCCCCCTGTGATTTATTCGGTATAAGGTCAATGCGATCCTAAAGACTCACGCGCGCGTGTATAAAACAGTGCGAGCGCTGTACTTGTTATCTCTCGCTCATTGACGAGCCGATCATCTCGGATAAACTAATTGCTATCTATACGCTTCTTCCTTCCTCCCCCCCCCTCTGCCCCAATCACCAACAGAGAGCCGATAAGACTTTTTATCTCCTTTTTTTTTTCCCTCCCTCGTAACGTGACTTTGCGAGGCTGCTTGCGATAAATCCCTTAATTGTACGTACGCACCTACGTATCTTTGTCATTAAATTCTTATAATATTAATTGAAAAAAAGAGGAGCGGGGCTGAGGGTGGACCAGAATCGCGTTACTCAAGCGTTGGGAAAGCTAATCGGTGCATTGGTATCGGGGACTCCATTCGTTTATGCGCACACCCATTAATTGTCGTGCGTGCGGGCGGATCGTAAAACAGCTCGTAATGCTTCATTGTCTCTATCTCGGGCCCATTAAAATTGCAATGGGAGTTTTACAAGCCGCTCTTGGCTACCAGTTATAGTTGGATTTTATTATTTTTACCACTCGTGTATACATTAGGTGGTTTGTACCACGCAAAGACTCCCATTGTGACAGTATAGTCAGAGAAAGTTTGCACTTTTTTCTTTGTTCTCGTTAACGTGACAGCTCCGCTGAAATCGGCAACTTGTCCCTTTCGCGGATCAACAATGGCTCGGCACTTCGCTCGAATCGTCTCTCTGGTGGTACGATCCGTGATTCATACACGAAATGACTATACGGCAATTTCTTCGACTCACGATGTTGAGATTTACCCAATGTATATTATACAGATCGTTGCATTCATTATCACACGAGCGATTCCGTTTTGCCGATCGCCGATCCAATGGTGCGGCCACGCAGGCTGTTCGATTTTTTTTTTTTTTTTTTCCAAACCTTTGTATATTTTGATATGGAATTGAAAAAAAAATCTGGTTGAGCGTCAAAGGCTCCCACGCGCTTGGGGAGATAGGAGAGCGCGTGTTCGACCCACGGGATCTCGTGATTTCGATTGAGATTGAAAAACCGCTTGACGCTGTGATCCCGAGGAGTGACGCCCGCAAACAAGTATTTCATCCGCAGGAACCCGTGCGGGTCGCACAAAAAACGAGGAGGAAAGAGGCGCGACAAGGTTGCCGCGCACAGGTACATATTCATGTATAGGATGGCGCGGCAAGAGAGTATGGAAAAAGAAAAAAAAAAAAAAAAAGAATTTCTCCGACACTCATCTCGGGGAATTATACGTATGCCCGTCAATTTGGACTCCCGCTTCGTTTCCAGCGGCGCTCGATTTGCATCCAGGTGTTGAAAATGAGATTTTCCGAGCCTGTGATTTCGAAATCGGGTGCTCGTTATTGCGTTCATTAAAAGAACAAAAAAAAAAAAAAAAAAAGAATCGAGTGGGCGTGAAAATCGATTAGAATAAACGACGAGCGCCGTATCGGGTCCGAGCAGAGCTACCGATTGGCGGTTGTGGTAATTACGTGTGTAAACGATTTGTGTGGAATGAATAAACGGGGAAACTAAACAAATTAGTATTGCCTGTAAAAACGTGATATCATTAATCAAGAAATCGCCTACTGTCGTTATGAACTCGACCATAATGGCGTAAACCAATTGCAACTTTTTCATTGTACTCCTCCTCTTACCGATCGTTTAAAAAAAAAAAGAGGTAAGCTTACTATACCTCTTATTTGATAAAAACAAAAAAAAACTAGTACTACACATTGTCATTTGACAGAAGTTCACGATCATAAGACGAGGAGGTAACTCTCAATGGCACGTGCATCAGCTGGATAAGACGGAATATAATGAAAGACAACGACGATCGGACAACCGAATAGTGGCGCTCTCGCGGCTTTTGATCGGCCGACACTCGCGAATCGTTTCGCAAAAGTGCCTACGTGACTGCGGACTCCCGACTCATGGTTTCCCTCCTCTCCCGCGATCGTCGTTCGGTGTGTCAGTGTATAACATATATACGTGAATAACGGCATGCATCAGCAACAACAACTCACTGCTTTTGCGTATATACCTCGTACGATTCGCGCGCTTGGCATCAGCGCGTCGTCTTTTTCATTTTTTACTCGACTCCCCCCTGCATCCCTTGATCGAAAGTGTACGTAACATCAGAAGGGATGCCCGAACGAGAGACCTTGAGGATTATCATCCTCGGCAGTTTCTCCCTCCCCCCCCCCTATTGCTCGTCGTTGTCTCGTTAGCTCTTGTCTTTTATTTTTCCAGTTGCCGATATGGTGAATCGCTTTTTTCGTTGATTGATTTTTTTTTTCTCTCACTCTCCTGTGTACAGGGGAGTGGCGACCATGTGCAATCACGCGGAGCTACTTGGCGCTAATTTATGGTTTTTTTTTAATATATATATGAGGAGCTCGAGTTCCGTTACGTTTTTTCGGAGGCACATTGGGGTTTTTTTTTTTGTTGATGCTGCGTACTTTGATGCTGTTGTTTTTAGTTGTCGCGAAGACCCTGATGTTTGTATTTTTTACCAAAGAAGAAAAAATTAATACCCAATTGGAATCGAGTCAGTCTTTTTTTATTCTCCAACGTGACACTCATTTTTTTGGGATGATCTTGATGAGGTGTCACTTGGAGACTTTGGCTTTTCTATATTGATAATTATATGTGAATAAGTGGAAATTCCACTGGTAATGTAAGTAAATAACGTATTTGTCTTTGCAAAATAAATATCAATGATTAAAACAGTGATGTATATTTACATGCATGATATACTCTTTTTCAACAAGTGGCGACGATAATGATTCACTATAATTAACGGTATATTCTACCGATTAAAATCAAGATAGTATACGAATGAAAACATTTGAAAGCTCGTGGTGGACGATTACATAAATCAAAGTCTCAATTAACATCGCGATGGAAGTAGAAGAAAAAAAAAAAAAAAAAAAAAAAAAAGGTGCAATTAGAGCCGGTGCCGTATTAGCAATTCAAATCCCCCAAACAATACGTACAGAGAGTGTCCATAAATTATCTCCCTGCAATCGATATTCAATAGCGTCGAAAAATTTCTTCGCGCGACGGAATAACGAACGAAACAAAACTGAGTCCACTAAGCTACACGAGATACGGTGAAATTCACGTTTCAATTAGCATTCGGTAAATTGTACTCATTACCTTGTTTTTATGGACAGAGAGACGAGAGGAGTACACGTGTACGCTTGCAAGCACAGCACGTAGGGGAAGAAGCGATTATTCTACTCGTATACTCGCAATGTAAGTACCTACATACATAGACACACATGCTGTATGTAGAAAAAAAAAAAACAAAAAAAAAAAAACAAACTCGAGACGTGGAATGATGGTAATTCCAAGGAGGAGTTACTAACGCACTTTATATTTCCCTCTACAGTTAATGATTTTGTCGTAAAACAGGAATTCAAATGGAAGCAAGAGCACTTTTACGGGTGTTTACACATGTGCAGTGTGTGTTGTGTCCGTGACTACTTTTTTTTTATGTGCTCCATGTACAGTTGACAAAAGGGGGTACCGTACTTATACGCGTCGTCAACACCTTTTCGAGCGTCTATCGTTTGCTTTGCTGCGAATATTACATTAATCATACAAGAAACAATCGAGTCTCGGTGCATGTGCTTGTATTAAAATATACTTGTGCATAATACAAACAACCAAATATTGCGAAAGAAAACACTTTTTCAATGGATTGGAATTACCTCCTTGTTCTCTTTGGAAATGCACGATAGTACCTGTGGCGGAAAAAAATTTAAGCAGCTTTCGGAGTAAATCTTTCAACTCTCAGGTATAGAGCAAAACGGTTTTCGACGAATTGTCGTACAGTAGAAAAAAAAGCTCTAAACAATGTACCTTCACCACCTACTTATAATATATAACATAGAAACGTGTTTCGTATAATTGTAAGCTCGACAGATCCATCGAGTCGAATTTCGTGCGATCGGTTTTCCCATTGTTCCGGAAAAAGGTCTCACCTCTCGTTGGCTGAGATTCAAACTGTCCGATGGTTTTTTTTTTTTCAAACGGGTAGCTTTGAGCTTCGATTGCACGACTCGCGGACTCTATAGGTACAGCGTAAAAGTGAGATTAATGGGTGACCATTTGGAGAAAGATCGAGCCAAGCACGAGGAAAACTGTACATGTATATATGTGTACCGTTGAATAAACTGGGAGGGGAAACACCTCTCTGGTCCATCCATTTCGATGCTTTTTGCGCTTTGAAATTACGACACTGGCGCCGAGGTAGTTAAAAAAATCTCGTACATTATACACACGTGGCCTGCACCGCCGTAATATGCGCATTTCTCCAGTAGATCGTTAACAATAACTCACCTCCCCTGGAGAGCCTGTACGTAATATGTTTGCACATTTTCATCGGATGTATACGCCACAATGGAAAAGCAAGCAATGGCTGCACACGAGGGTATACACAAATTAGTTTTCCCCCTTTGTTGGTTTCTCAATCCGATATGACAGTCGAATTTGCCGGGATATTAATGCATGTGTATTACCTACGCGGGCGAGTGCAAGTATCGAGTTACTCCGATTACACGTACCGTTCGGCTTTGTGAGACACTATATACGTGATAATATTTCTTTGACCAACAACAACAACCAGTAAAAAAAAAAAAAAATAAAATAAAAAAAAAAGCTGTTGCAGAATGTATACACGGGGTATATATACATACGGACGCGGATTTCCATTGTGGCTTAAAATATATTGGCCGACCTAGAAACGAGAGGGGCTTGGAAAAGTTAATGGGCTATCGACGCGGTGACGATCGGGTTTTCGTGTCCACACGAGATACGGGACGTCAGATCATTGGCTATATGTATGCACACGCAACCATATTTTATGGGACTCATCGTCGTCGTACCTATTACATACCCTATACGTATATATACTTATTACCCACATGATAGCCGTCGACACTATGCACGTATACTTCACGGGAGGTCGGATATGACGGAGCGAGGGTTGATGGCGTATATACGGGCTTGATTGGAATATGTATATATATGATGTCTATGGGCAACTTGGGTATGGACCATCAACAAGTCGACTGTATTTTTATTTCCTTGCTTCCTATTGTCCATTGGACCGTATACGTACATCACGTAAATTAAAGTCTTGAGTTCAAAGTACACATGGGCGTATAGATAATCTTCTTGTTGTTATTTTTTTACACTTTAACGGTTTGGATGAAACAATTAATTTATAATGACATGAAAATCTTCCGGTTGTAATATCATATTATACCCTATACTCTTGTTGTATGATAACGAAAACCTTTCCAATATAAACAATAGCCGATGTATGGAGAGGGAGATGCATCCAGAATCTTATTTGGCGATCTCCACATTATACCCGCCAATAATAGTAAGTAAAAACACAATGACGATTGCATTTTGGTAACAGAGCTAAACTATACACTAATAAACAGTATATGTGCCCCAACATTGACGCAAAGCAGAGTAGAGGCGCGTGGTACGTGTACACACGGAAATGAACTCTTCAGCCAATATAAATCCCGCGACTTTACGTTACGCGCGTTGGGCCCAGGCGAGAGAGAGAGAGAGAGAATAACAACTCTCTCCTTTGGTCAAACAAACGCGTGCATTGAAAATATATATACGTGTACGGATACACACGGGTGAAAAAATAAAACAACAAAGCGGGAAGAGCTTTCGCCTCCGCGCCATGGATTGACTAGTGGTCTAGTTAATCCCCGTTCTTCCTCACCCTCCTCCTCTCTCTTCTGTTGCGTGGGACGTTATCGTATACGTATATACATTTATACATCGTCCCACTCTGCCACTCCGTCGACTATACACACAAGAGCGACAAACGAGCCTACTTACCCGTCTTTTTATGCAACGTAGTCGTGAGCTTCATTGTTTTTCCACGAAAAACCTCGTTAATAACGTGTATTATATTCCCCGTTGATCGATCGAGGGATCGTATCCGTGCCGGTGTATAAAAAGTCAATTTCCTGCCTGTCAACCCGTCGCGGACGCGAACTTTCCACGTCACCGAGACTCCGCAACCAGATTGAGTTGTCCAACGTATATTAGGTTGACTTTTTTTTTTTTTTTTTTTCCTCACTGGGGATCTTGTCCTAAGCTTTTGCGTTGCATAACACGGGAAAGAAAGGCCAACTTCCCTGGTCTCTCTCTCGGTCATCGTGTATACACGTATAACAGACGGATGAGCTTCTTTTTTTTTTTCGCTCTCCTATCAAACCTCCCTTTTTTTTTGTTGTGTACGCGGTCGGTTGAGGTGTAGGGGTTTGTTGATCGTGCACGCGATATTACACGACCTCGATGACCATACGAAGCTCGGGAGCTTGATGTAATAATCACGCTTTCCCCGGTACGTATATTATATGCACACCTTTTTTTTTTTTTTGCTCCACTCGCGCGCAGATCATCATATATTATTATGCTTTTGTTTCGTGTGTTTTTTATTTAAACAATAGCCCGGCTAGCTTATATTAAATTTCATCACGCAAGTGCGTGTATATGTATCATAATATATAGGTGCGCGTATATAATGCATCGGGTAAATCTATATATGCACAATAAAATCATGTCGATCAATCTTAAGCGCACTGAAATTCCACTTTACGTAATGAAATGTTTTCTTGTGTAACACTGCAGTTTAACCGTGTGTTCCATTCATGTACCAATTTATCATACCGATACATTCGCATTACTGGTCGTCTCGATTTTTCAAATGAGCCGAAAAAATGTATTGAATCAAAGTGAGGGAGAAAATCGATCGATCAATCGGTTCGGCGCGTGTAAAACACAAACGTCTCGGCACGAGCTGTCGTAGGAGGTGACGATAGACGCGAGTTGGATCGGGACACCACGTACACCCGCCCTCGATATACGGCGCATACGTATATATACGGTACACCCACAAGAAAATCGGCGGCCAATCGATGCAGCATCTCAGATAAATATAAACACGGAGCGGATAGGCGGATTAAAAACTCGACTCCGGACAACCCGGGCGAACTTTGCCCGAGTCAATTAGGACGGATAAGATAACTCGCGATAATGCGTGTGCGCGGTGCCGGTGTATATCGGGCACACGTGAGTATACACATATATGTATGTAGGACGCGGAAACGAGAGGAGCGCCAACTTTCTTCCACTGTATTAATTATACGCGTATACGCGATTAGATTCCCTCCCCGTGTTGTTTGCCTTCGCAAAGTAATTAAGCGCGATTTGGGTGGAGGTTTCTCACGCGTGCACGGGGAGACCTGCTCCTCTACCGATACCGACGACGCACTTGCTGTTGTTTTGTTTTACCGCGTAGTTATACACGAGGACAGCTCGTATCTCGTATACGTGTATTATATACATATACATATGGGAACGACCGGCAATTAATCAGCGCTCTTTGGCTCTGTTGTATAAATATATACTCTGCTCTTTTGCTCGAATTTCGGTGTACGTGTCGAGGCTCTCTCTCTCTCTCTCGTTAGGAAAGCAACGATTTTCTTTGATTTATCGAAACGAGTATAGCTGGACGTCGCGCTCGTTTTTACAGACACTCCCGGTGCCCGTGCGCGAACGCGACGAGGAGGCGAAAAGTTTCACCCGAGTTTCGCTGTAAACACGCGCGACGATGATAGCGCAAGCCGGGAAAAATCCACGGATAAGACCATTAATTGTATACCTATCGGGCCGTCCCGCGTTTGGGCCTCCTTTTTGCGATCCTCATTCTCAATGGACGGATGTTGTTGCTGGTCCGGTTGGTGGTGTTGACAAATGCCCCTTTTTCTCCTGTGCCGTACACGAGACAAGGGGGGGGGGGACTCTTTTTACCCGCGAGCTCGAAATTTCGAGTATATCTGACTCGCACTGATGCGTGTAGGCGAGTTTTTGTCGCGTCGAAGGGAGAAAGATGAGCTTAGGGCTTTTAATTAAAGAGCGTCGTTATCATCCGGTGTGCGGACACGCGGAGAGACGGAGGATGACTTTTATGACGACGGCTGCACGGGGGGGCCTCTCCCAAATGAAATATCGCGGATCCTCAGAGAGAGCCGGGAAGTCTTTTGGGCTGCTCGTGATTTCGGTCATTTTTCACCTATATAGTTACACTCGACGCGAAACCGCCAATTATAAGCGTTGCACGGGCTTGTATATAGAAAAAAATTATGTTTAATTTCATGAAACTCTTATCAGCCGTGCACATATATATAGGAGAAACGAAATTTCACCTCCGCGCTCGCGGTGTCTATGTTCGCCAACTTGGTTTTGTAAAAGAAAGCTCGATTAGAAATTAAAAAGAAAAAAAAAGACGTCGACTGACGTTTATACATCCCGCTCCACCTCCTTGTAGTCGTCCGAAAATGAATTGGCTCGCGAGTGCAAGGAAATAATAATAATAATAAAAAATCTCGAAGGGGGAGCACCTCGGGCTACAACTATATATACCGGTGTTTTATGTACGTTTTTCCTCTTGCGAATCGGTAAGGGGTGGGCCTTACCCGAGGGCGTACTCCAATATACGTTATAGGTATAGGCATGCCGGCGTTGCATAATACACACACTTACGCCCGTGATTTTTAATTTGAACGCGTTGAACTGTATTGTTGAACAAGGGTGATTTTTCTTTCTTTTTTTTCTCAATTTCTCAAATGAAGTTGCTCTCTCGGTTTACACGCCCGTTTAATGTTGTTGTTTCACGTTTATATGTATACATACTGCACATAACTACGCCTACGCGCCCATTTAAATGCGATCCTTACCTGATATCTTTATGGGGGCGTGCGTAATTTAATTACGCGCAGTATATACCTACGTACATTGACGGTCTCTGGGTATATGTATCCTAAAAAATCGATAATTGCAGGCTCCAGCGAGTGGACTTTAAACAAGTGTCCGTGTGTTCGTTTATTTATTAATTTTTTTTTTTTTTTTTTCTTTTAGCGCAAAGATATGTTTCTCGAGATGACGATATGTCTAGTCTTGGATGAATCCATTTCTTAAAATAAATCTTCGGCATCGATAATGAGCCAAAGTTTTTGTCATTTTCCATATATAAGATATGTCAAAGCCAGTCAGTCCCAAATAAATGGATAGAGGAAAAAAAAAATTCGATCCCTCATACTGGCAGAAATTGTTGGCAGTCGTCGGTTCCGTCACGTATAATATACGACCAAAAGACAAAAAAAAATTATCATAACTCTAATGTGTACAAAACACAACGAGGGCCCCTTGGAAAATAAAAAAAAAAATTCGTGTTGCCCACGCGTGCTTACTTTTTTTTCCCCAAAAACTACATTTCTTATCTAAATTGGTGTACAATAACGCATCGGGGAAAAAATGGTAATGGCTCATTAGATCGCGCGTTTGAAGGCAATAGGTGCGGAGGGGACGGATTCATTGAAATTCAAATTGAAAGGCGTATAAAACGTCCAATTATCGGCTTCTCCTCGCATCAACGCCCGTTTGGCCTACACGCAGACTCTTCCTCGTCTTCTTCCTCCTCCTCCTCCTCCTATGTGTTTTAAGGTCAATAACACCGTTGTCGTAGCCCATCGTCTCGGACACGCGCGTTGAAAAAAAAAAATTTCCTCGTTTGTAAAGCGATCATAATCACATCTTGTATATACCAAAAAATCACACCTCCTCCTCTTTCTCTCCCTACATATAACTCATTCGTCTTTCTCGTGTACGATTAACGTGCGGTACACCCAAGTATTGAAAATCCGGATGTGTACGAGAAAATTCACGCGTTAAACGACGGATGGGCGTGACGGGAGAAAAAAAAGGAAGCGAAGTCGTACAGCAGATCCTTACCTTGCACGTAAGTGGTATAATTTTTGGGAAAGAGCGTCGGATGGTAGCGATACCCGAAAAACCAGTCCTCATACATCTCGGCCATCGGCTATTCGATCTGGACAATTAAATACGAAATCGGTACCCACAGCGTTATATCGGTACAGCGTATGTTGTACAAGGATTGGTATGGGTACAAAAGGGGGCGAACACGAGGGGTTCAATGATCCGCGTCGGACATCGGGCGTCTCAAGGGCCCATGAGGGCCCCTCGTGAACTATATGAGCTGTATATTATGCACGCATTTAGTCATTTGATAGAGAGAGAGAGAGAGCGTTTATCCGGACGGTGAATGGCCGTTTGAGCATTCCGCTCTTGTCATTGGTAATGGCACTATATATTATTTTTTTTTACCTATTTTTTTTACCTTTTAAACAATGAGAGGCTGCATATCGCAAGTCGAGAGAACAAATACTACCGCGTATTTTGCAACTCGTTATTTCTCATGTCAAATAATCACGAGATGGTTTTTTTTTCATTTTATAAGCTGCACCCGATCAATCATCTCGAAAAGTGACAGCTGCATTAGGGAAGTGAAAAAAAAACCCCAATACACGTCAATAGGAGCTCAACCAATAAGTATAGATCACAAACAAAAAATGTCATGCTAATCTCGTGGAATATTTATGAGCCAATGCGCGCGCGTTTACAACAGCAGGTATTGTATCCCCCCTGTCACCGAAGTTTCCGAGTCGACGCAGGGCTTCCGATAATTCCTCAAAATTCGCGTTGCTCTCGTTCCTTCATTTTTTTGCTCCCCCCCTCGAGAGCGGTCCAGAAATTCCCTTTCCGTGAAATAACATCTCGAAGGGATGCTGATGCGAGTCGTTGACCTGCCCGTACAACTCGAGTCTTTTTGTTTCTCTCCTCTCCCTTTCCTCCCGATTCTTCGGTAATTTTTATCACCGATCTTCGATGCACACGACGGCCCTTCCCGAGGGGGAAAAAAAAAGTCCCGTGCGTACAAATTTTCCACCTTCTTTTACACTTCTCTTTCTCACGCCTGTCTCAATTGAGTTCTCGCTTGAAAGGCGCGCCTTTCTCTGGTACGTTTATCGCTCAATCGATTAAAACCTGTGCGCGCTGATTCTAGTAATATGCATAATATGCGCGCATTGCCTGCCGATCGGTTCGCGCGGGGGCGTTTGTTTTGGTCGCCTATAGTGTATAATTATTGTATCGCTTGTAAATCCGAAAGTTGCTGGTGCAGGTTGTTTTTCCCCCGCCCATACTTGCGTGTCTTCGAAAAAGTGATACGCCTTCGGTGGCCAATCCGTCCCGGATGAAGTTGTCCATGTCAGCGCGAACGGCGTAACGAAGATATGCAAGTTGATTTGTAAACTAATTTTCCACTCTCGCGACAATAGATATTAACGTCTTCCCGCTCTCTAATCGGCTACTTCTCGCAATTGTCTCTCTCTCTCTCTCGAATGCAATCGGAGCTTTGGACGAGACGAACTCGCGAAAAATCACGTTTTACCAAACGTAATGGCATTAATTTTTTTTTTTTCCTTAACGATACGCATACCGATCTATATAGGTACACAAGAACCGAGTAAAAACGTGTCAAAATAAACAATAACGGACAAGATGTTGACGCAAACACGGATGAGTTGTGCGTATACACTTGTCACCGCCTTCTGTCGCGTGTCTCTTTCTTTCATGTTCTGCTCAGGCGATGGAAAATTTGACCTGTCGCAGCGTTGAGATGATAAATGCAGCGCGAGTCTCAGTATATATATATCGGTATACATGTAGGGTGTGGGTGACCATGAAACACGAATCGTTGAGGAATTTCTATTATTCTCGTAACTCGGCAAAGTTCGCACGCCATTAGAATAACGGTGGCCCTCGAATTTCACATCTGAAAAAGCTCATCACTCCACTGTACAAGTACACAGGTAATACAGCTCTTTCTCAATTCAATAATAACTTCTTACGCATAACTTGTACCGCTTCCGTCGAGAACAAAATATTATTTTCCAGCTTATGTTATGTATATATGTATAGGCGCACTTGAAAACGACAGCAGCTCAAAACTACGAGTACCGAGCCGACAAGAAAAACCCTCGAAAGTCCAAAACGATCAGTACCTACTATGGCGAAGAAAAAAAAAAAGAAAAAAAGTACGCTATCCGTTTACTAATGTATCGAATGGCCTCGGATGTGACGTTACAAAGAGGCGAGAGACGAGCGATTCGCCACAAAAGAGAGAAAGGGAGGTGGAATGGGGGAATAAATAACCGGAACTGTCTTGCTTCAAAAAATCACAGTCTCCCCTACGAATCAATTTTCATAACGATATTATTGTATTATGTTCACACGGCCGGTGTCGTCGCTTGCGCAATATGAAAAAAAAAAAAAAAAAAAAGAATCATGCTCCCGGGACGTTCCACATTATGGTACACCCCCCTACGTGTACGGGTGTAATGCTCGATTAAATCGAGAGAGAGAGAGAGAGAGAGATGGACCCCGGCGTGATTGTTGAATCAAGATAAAAGCGTCGCCAAGTGCGGTGGCGGCTTTTTTTTTTCACTTCATCTGCCGTTCCGTCTCTTTTGCCTTTTGCCAAATAACGCCCTCAGTTGTTCAACCTATACATAAGTATACATCAGCAGCATCCGCACACTCGTTCAGCAGACTTTTCAACTTTTACATTGCATGTTCGTCAATAACCGTTTTTCTCAAAGCACTGCTTAACAGATTATAGGGCGTGTTGCGCATGAGATTTTTTTTACTACAGCTATACATAGGCGCCGCGATCATAGCTCTCAAAACATTTGTCTTTTGAGGCCCGAGTCATGAAAGTCGGCGCCTCCTCTCGCCGTGTGTATCTATCCGAGGATCGGTATAGCGCCGGGGGTAAATCGGCAAAGCGCACAACGGTGCGTCGGAAATAGATCTCCTTCGCTGTCGCTCTCGAGCCGTCATCCGTCTTATTTTCTCCGCCTATCTATCCGAAGCTCACTCGGCTCTCCTATACATAAGTGTCTCACTGTAGACATGCCCTGCCCGTAAATTCGGACCCAGACGCGGAAGCTGTCTTACTTTTTTCTTTTCACTTTCTCGATTCTTACGTCTTTGCTACCGATATATTATAGGCTGCGCTAACCGATGGATGGCCAATTATAATATATGACGTCCAAGCATCGGTGAATCGATATAGCCATGCGAGTCTTAAGTATATACCTTCGCCCAAGCGGTTCTTTTTGTTTTCGCTCGTACTGTCCCACAATCTCTTTGGCTCTCGTGTAGGCCACGACTCATCGTTTTTGCGCCCTACTGCGCTCGACCGCTCTTTTCTTAGCCCTCGGCCCCTCTACTATATATACACATACGTGTAAGTATACTATATGTATATATGCGCTCCTCTGCCGCACTCGATCTCGATTTAACTTTCCCGTATGTGACGTGAAACAACGCCATTAGGCTCCGCACGGCCGGCCTAGTCTCTCCGGCCATATATACCGTCGTATATGTACATACCAAGTGCGTGATTGATGCGTGCCCGTCTATCTTTGGGGTGTATCGGTGCTGACGACTGGCCCTTTGAGTTCTTTTTTTTTCTTTCCTCCGAGAAAAAAAAAAAAAAAAAAAAAAAAATTCGTTCACCACGTGAAAACGCGATGAAACAAGAATTTCGCAAATTAGTACTGTTTACAGGGACTATATATACTAGCGTGGGACGATTTATGCCTGTGGGCTCGGGATCTCGTAATCCGATCGTATATGTGTACGCGTATACCCTGATTTACGGCTCTTATCCATATAATGTACCTACACTCCCTGTCGATGTGTCAAACCACGCGCGCGCGTGCTCCATTCAATTTTCACAGCCACGCGGATGCTTCGAGTCGAAATATGATAAACTCGCGAGAAAGTTGAGAGCTGAATTATTCAAGTACCTATATAATATATACCTAGCCGGGTGGTATTTCGAGTCAATTGGTTTGGATTAATGGCACAATTATAAGTGGCTTATTAATCAATTCCAAGCGCGCGGTCTATATCACTCCATACTGTCGTCCGGAAAAGCGGCGATTCAAAAAAAATGTACAAGTGTGTCCCATGAAAAACTTTGACCGCTCGTCAAAACCACACACCCGCACTAACGTGCCAAATGGCAAATTGTTTAGTGCCAACGTAATTTTTTTAAATACCATCGCGCGTGTACGAAAGGTGTTAAACGCGAGAGGAGGGTGGAAAAGGCGCCGTTTCGGGACTCCAAAGGGAGTCGCGTGTGCATTAGCACGTAGGAGCTCTAAATTACCAACAAAAGCGTGAAAAAAAAAAAAAAAAAAAAAAAAAAAAAAAAAAAACCTAGACGCCGGCTCCGCGCATTCCGCGAAAATTAAAACGGAGCCTCTTTTCGTTGGGCCGTAGTGTATACGGACGTTGTAAATAAGCAACAACCTTTTCGACGACAATTCTATTGTTTACATATATATACGTTCAACACTGGCTGTATTTTAGTATCCAGAAAAAAAATATAAATGAATCGGTTGAATTTTACCGATGGCACGTGGAAAGATAGTCAAATCGTATATATATATGGATCTCGCAACCAACAATGGGTACATTGTGTAAGTGTAGATACTCGTATATATACCAAAAAGCCGATGAAAGTCATCGGGCCATTAATATTCGAGCACAAGAGGAGCTTGAGTGACACGCCCCGTGATCGTTGCAGCTTCTGAATAAGTGCTCAACTTCTTTTTTTTTTTTTCTTTTTTTTTTTTGTTCTCGTGTATACATATTACATATGCGTACACGTAGGATTTGTAACGTGAGCAGTTCTATACAGTTGGATAATACAGTTTTCGGGCCATTCACTCCCTGTGGCTCTCTCATTTGTAATTATAAGCTGGTTTGCACTTAGTCGTTATTTCGATTCGGTTGGTTTTACATATCCTATATATTATAACGTGAGAAGTCGTAACTGCTTCATTCCCTCCGGTCATTAAGTATATACGTGGTGCAGGTTGACGCGGCGTTTTCACTTAGAAGAACATGAAAAACCGATTGATTGTCCAATAATTGAGTAACAAATTGTAGTTTTTTTTTTTATTTTATTTTTTTTCATTCATGCATCTTCAAAAATACGCAATGTTACCTATTTATGAGTACATTAGACATGTATTGTACACAGGGAAAAATAAAGCTTGGCAAAAATGCAACTCTCTCGCGCGTGATCCTTAAAGGTGATACAAACGTTAATACTCATCGTGTTTGATTGAAGGTATTATAATTTATATGAGCTCGCGCTGCCATAATCGTGTTTGAACATTATTTGTCGTTTGTCGTTTCAAAGCGTGGCTGGACATAAGAAATTTTATGGCTTTCACGCGAACAAATTTTGACGCCAACTCGGGGGAGATTTCGTGGAGATATACGTTGACGGCAAGGCTCTCCATTCGTCAGATGGACGCGATATCCATCTACATCGTGACTTTTCTCTCGTTTCCTTTTTTTTTTTAATCTCCGATGAATATTTATTTGACGCCGCGAGATAGGGCGGCTTAATTGCTAAAAAGTACTTCACCAGAAACAGAAAAATAAAAATTTTAACGACGCGACCAATAGAAATCCTGTCCAAGTTCTCGAGTCTCCTGCCGTCGAACGGACATTGACTATGATTTCTCGGACCTGTTTTCTTTTCTTCTCCGAATCGTCTCGAAATAATTTCATCTTTTGTAATTTAATCCACCCGTGGAATAATACCAACTTACTATTTCTCCAAACTTTCGTGCCGTTTCCCAAAAAGCTGTACCCCCGAGATCGTAGATTTTACTGTCGCAGTCGATAATAGCAGGGTCGAGTTTTCACTTTAAACGAACATTTTTTTAGGCCGAAAAAATAAAAGCATTTTCCACATGGGAAACACCATGGGCGTCCTTTTACTCTGTTATTATACGATTCGTTAAAAAAAAAAAAAAAAAAAAAAATCACCACGCCTCCTACATGAATCTCGTAGTGTAAGCTAACCGACTCATCTCGAGTATAGCGGTGCAGGCGACGTATACGTAAACCAAACAAGCTCAGCTTCTGACGTACGTCAGAGAATATATATATATATATCAGCTCGGATGGTGGTAAACAAAAAAACCGCACTCCTCTATACGTCACAGTATTCCCTGTAATAGGCGATCACGCGCTTGTTTGAATTGGATCTAGTATATATACGTAAACGTGCATATACACACTCGTCACCTCCACATCGTATTGCTACGCCTTATCTCTTAACGCTTACAAGGGGAATCTCCCCCGCAACGATGAGCGAATTTTTTCCCCTTCGAGGCATCCGTCGTCGCGATATCACTGTTGCACGATCGCGCGAAAATTTCAATTATTGGCTCTTTCCATCAATGACATACCTTAAATGTACGCAACATCTAAATGAGGTGAAATGCCGATTTTCGGGAGGGGAAAAAAAAAATCAAAGATACGCACCCACTGCTGTCCCAAGAGCTATTTAAAGTGCAGCCTCGCGTGCGAGTTGTCCAAAAATAACGGGGAGCAAAGCACGACTCTGCACCACACACACTCACACCGAGGATAATGTGTAGAAATGCATCAGTAGGTACCTATAACTGAGTACTGCCGATGATGCAGCCACAGGCACGCGTGACCCATTAATGAGTATAACCACGTGTTCCGGAAAATCTTTCCGAAAGCTCAATCAGTCGCGTATGTCCGTTTTTTGGCCTTTCTTCTATACCCATGCACGAAGCTGCAGGGGATAATAGGCGATGTATGTAGATAGAAAAAAAAAAAAAAAAAAAAAAGAAAAAAACGTCACTGTGCTCGGTCAGTGCACATATGGAGCAGTTGTTGCATAAGAAGCATCGTCGTGTCAGCGCGTCATTCACGCGGCTTCGGAAATTGATGATGTTACTCTATACTACACCCGCATACACGTAAGTGCAAAAAAGTACGTGACAAGGTGATGATGATGATGATGATTGTGCCTATATACGTATAGATTAGACATGTACATTTAGCGCGGGTGCATAAACGATCGAACTGGCGTTCGTGACTCGCGGCACGTTCGCACGCACTACTGCGCGATTTGACCTTCTTCTTCATTGTACATACAGCGCTGATATATCCGTACGTATATGTATATATTTTATCCATATGCAGCGCGAGTGTGTATACTATATTATGATGTATACGTGTGTGCATATGCATATCACTCGCCGGCGCTCCATTAGCTCTCTCGATTTTTCACCTGACGACCGGCGGTGTTGCTCGATTCACGCGCCGAGTGCGTTCAACCGGCCGGCTTTTGATTTCCTCTTATCGCCTTTCGCTCGACTCATTTTTTCCCTCGTTTACTTAGGTCTTTTTTTTTTTTTTTTTTTTTTTTTTTTGTAAGTGGTTGGAGCTTTTTTTCTTTTTGGTCTTCTTCTTAAAGGGGGTGGCGGGGTGTACAGTGACGATACGACCGGTGGCGAGTGACTGGCAGCCCAGAAGTTCTTTTGATATATCGTGTATGCATGTAGGCGTTTTTTCTTAAAAGCGGCGATGACGAATGTCAGTATACTGTCAGCTCGGAATCTGGGGGGTTTTCAGGGTATCTTAATGGAAAGCTAACGAAGCCCGGCGGAGCTTCTGATAATTCGTAGTGTGTGTGTGTGTGGATGAACTTTGAAGCTTCAACCGATATAATACGTGTGCATGTACAAACACTCGTTCGAAAAAGTTTTACCGATTTGTCAAGTTCAAAGTAGGCATGTATTGGTTTATTTACTCGCTGGATGTAGCGCTTTCAGAATATTCCATGGCGACTTAACGGCAGAGCCGATCGTTATCGGTATCTAGAGATTATACGTTGAATTGCACCTATGCTTGTCGCACCATTGAGGCTGTTTACCGTGAGCTTACAAAGAGCATACACAAATAGACTTTTCATGGGAGTGTGAAATTTACAGACACTTTTGCACTCGAAGGTACGTGAACGTTAAACAATTTCACGGGTGTTACGTACACGACCATAATATATGCTGGGCACTGTATATACCATTATACACACGAGTGAAATTACTATCTGACGCCCACTTACCTCGGCCCCTTCACGTATATATTCCAGTTATTCTGTCCGTGTGTGTCCAAGCCAGGCTATATAATTACCGTAAACCCGGTAATTTTTACCACATTCCCCTCGTTATTTAATTTATTCGGGGTAAAACGCACTTATGGCCGTACAATGTGATATAATATAATATGCTCTTGTGCGCACACGACAAATAAAATTTTGGATCGGAAAAAAAAATGCAGGTATATTTACGCATTATGATGGGCACGTATAGATTTGAGGAAAAGATAGCGATCGTTATGCTTTTTTTGTGTGCCCGTACACGCTCATATATGTATGGACACGTATCAAAAGAAGCTGCAGCTCTTTCGCAGCAATTACACCTTGGGTGCTTTCGTAAAATATCATCTTGATAAGAGTACGAGTATCTTTGCTGTACATATATATTTTTTTTACAATCATGTACCTACACGTAATAATTCCTCTTTTCCTTCCTTATACATTACAAGTGGTAAGGCACACATCATCAAACTGTACACACGATTTATTCATTCAAAGTAATGTAGAAACGCCATGGCAATCGTGATTCCCATACGTCATTCCAGAAATGAAAAAACGCCACCCCCATCCGCGTGACTCGCTCTTCCCCTTAATGAAGTTGTATATACTGTAGCATCTCTTTCCGCGAAATATATGTATACCGATACGCGCACACCGTACAAAATATAAGGTACATATATGTATATATACATATAGTTTGGAGAGTCGCGTGCGCAGTGGCACTAAACAATACGAACCAGAGGAGATAATACAGCAAAGGTATAATAGGGAGAGAAATAAAGGGCGGATCCCCCGTGCTCGAAAATGAAAGGACCACCACGCTTATTATATTTATATTCCCCGCGCGGTAGCGCATCCTCCTCTCCCTCGGCTACCGAGTCGGACCTACAAAACTATATACTCCCCCTTTTTTGGGTCCCCTCCGTCTCTCTGCGTGCACGAATAAACACGTCCCGGGGAGGTCTCCGTTTTTCAAATGCTCTCGGGGCCTTTTTTTTTTTTTGTGACTACCCATGTGAGAGAAAGAGGAGGCTTGACCCTGTACTATAACGACCCTCCGCGTTCGCAGAGAAAGTTGTTTAGGACTGCGTGTAGTGCTTGGATAGGCAGGACAGGTATATAAATTTGGTCGAGCCGTTCGGGGAATGTTTGGTTGCTTGGTCATTGAGCTGGTTTGGGAATAAATAATGGCATCGTTATCGGCCATCTTTTAACTTGTGGTAATGAAAAACCTCTTTAGGTGTGCCAGGTAGCAGTGTACAATTGCATTTCAAAGTCGAGATGATCGGAGAAGGGAACGCGCAGGGATTCGGGATTATCTCGATGACTCGAAATTTGATCCCGTCGGGCTCTCGCTGCGGGGGATGCGAGGTCTTTTTAACTTTTGTATCTGTCGTCGTCCCGGCGAAATTTTGAATTATTTTTGTTATTTTGTTCCTTGTTGATTTGTTTCGTATAACAATCAATCAGGTGGTCCTGTTGACGGAAAATCATTAGTTTTCGCTGTAAGAAGGTATTCATTTATAATTTTTCCTCTCGTTAAAACTTTTATACCCCACCGGAGAAAATGAGATAATTTTGTCTACCAAGTAGCTGTTCGCTGCCACTGTGCATGGGGGACTTTTTCTCAACCTTAAAGTTTTCTTTCAAAGTGGGCTATACCGATAAAATAAAGATGTAATCGTACGCCAATCGCATTTATATTATATACTCGTTACTATATTCAATTAAGTGCCGTTGACATAACGAGCGCACGCATGATGTACCTATACATGTATATATTTTATATCAAATACCTTAGGTGGTCTCTTTCGAGCTATACACTGTTTTCTACTTAGCTGCATTTCCATCTCAAAGCGAGCGTATTTGCCTCACTTTTTTTCATAGAAAGTGTAATTTTATTGCACGCGTGCCGATTTTATTTACTCACATTTGTGTACTCACCGCCGATCGGCTTTACGATTTTTTCCGTAACTATATATACATATACACGTGTGTTTGTATATTTGCAAATGGATGGATCGTAATTGATGTATAATTTATGCCAGACAGATGCATCGTTAAGTTGGTGCAATGAATATGTTACGAGCGTGATCAATAAACAAAGTAATAACGAATATTGTTGAGCAACAATATTTGTACTATACATTGGTTCACTGCAATGAGTTTTTTGATGTACCGTCATTTGAATTATCTCTTAACGTCGGAAATTAGTATTGATGTGCACAAAGTTAGAAAAGAGAAAAAAAAAAAACGGAAATTCTTTAAACCATAATTATAAAATAATTGCATGTACAAGGGTAGTAAGACCAAGATTGCACTTCAAAAATGTATTTTAAAAAGCGTGACTGTAAAAAAAAAAAAAACTGATTTATTGGCTCGGACCACATACGTCTCTCATAAAAATATACATAGTACATCGGCTTATTCATTCGTACAATGAGTCAACAGGTAATATTGTCTCTTTCGTGTTTTTTTTTTTTTTTTCTCTGCCAGAGCACACGTGTGCCGAGCGAAAAAAAATCGAAAAATCGCTGTCCTCCGATTTTAGGGAGGATCTCCGTTGCGAGTCGAAAAAAGTTTGTGAGAGTAATCTCATGAGTAAATAAAATGGCCATTAAAATGTATGCAAAGTTCGGATTAATCGAGTCAAGTGTTTGAGGCACACCAGATGATTTTATTTTTTTCGGTCCAATTGTTAAAACAAAATTAATTCAAACTTACATGACTATCTTTCGTTTTCTGTTATTTTCGCCGAAACAATTACACAAATGGCCCTTTTTTTTAATTGACCCAATTTCCCATATCTTTAGTGGTGGCTTGGGTCTGGGTGTAATCTCCCCCCCCCTTCCTTATTGCACCAAATTTTAAATTACACTTGATTGACAAGACACGCATGTAGATATTTCAAATTAGGCTGTACTTACATGCGCGTGTTACGCGTATCCCAGGAAACGATTTGTGCCTAATAAGCACCTATGAATCGCGAAAACTTTAGAGGTAAAAATTATTGGTATATATCTCGACATAATATCCATGCACATAATAATTCTTAAAAAATTTTAATTTAATTATGCCGATGCAAAAAATCAAAGAATAAATAATAACAAAGACAGGAACAGTAAATAAAAACTATATGCTTTACCATTCGAGATAAAGAATTTGAGGATTAAAAAATAATAACTGAGCGATTATTTTCTCTTTTATTTTTAATGTTTGTATCTGGGGCATCCCTGTGTCACGCACGCTATAATCTGTTCCGAAAATTCATTATCACCAAATATTTGTATAGATATTGTATATATACAAATACACGAAAATGCTGTTTTTATTTTTTCAAGTGCAGATAAGAGAAAGAGAGATAGGAACGCACGATAAAACATATCTGGATGATTTGGGTATAAATACATTTTTATAACGAACTACAATTAAGATAACTACAAAAATAAATAAATAAAACTTTTTTTCTACGAGGCACACCTTCGGGCCAAAAATTTCTTTTATCTTCTACATGCCTCTAAAATGCGTAAACATCAATTATATGCAGTTTAACACACTTTTTTTGAACTATTTAAAATTTTTCTACTGTAATTTAGTCCAATCAGAATAGAAGAAATTTTTTGTTTTGAAGTAACAGTTTTTATTTGAAATTTCTCATGATCGTCACTGGAAATCAGGGTAATACTTTACAACACAATGCAATCAAACGGACGTATTAAAATATCCTCTCTTTACACTTTCAGATGTTATTTGTATTGCATAAAATATAACGTATATAGGTACAGCGAGTCTCCAAGATCGACCGATGTACGGGCACTGCTACCGATCGGCTACCGATTTTAAGCAGGAAATGATTTCTTTTTGTGCCGTATCCATATTTCACAATTAATTCCAAAGCCGCACGCCTGAAATACTAGACACCTAAAATTAAAACGCGCCGCTAAACGCACCCTGGATATCTCGATTTAACGACTCCCTGCATAATTCATGCACGTGATATCGCCCCATCCCCTTTTTGCCTCTCGCCATCAAATCAAAGTCACGTAAACACCCAACTATACATATATGTATATATACGTGTACCAATAAGGAATATGTCATTTTCGCAACTGTTCATCAATCGATGGACCTATCGGAGTCTTACACGCGCACATATGATCTATCGTATGCGTAAGTCAACGCGCGACGAAAAAAACACAAACTAGTTTACCGCGCGCATGACATAAAGATGCCTCAATTAAGATAAGCCGCGAGCACGTTATAAAGATCAATGCACGCGTACACCAAACTTTTTTCCCCATCTCGCGAAGAGGAGCTATGATTATATTCACAACTCTCGGGGGGGATTGATGGATCCCTTAATCAATAGAGTATAGGTACATATCATATATACTTGGGCTGCGGCATATACGGTTCTAAAGACGAAGGCGAACAAACGAGTCCTCCTCTTTCGTACATTAACCATCACCGATCATTCGTCTCTCGGGGAGGAAGGTGCTATTAAAAGCCGGGACAGGTGTCACCTGAAGTTTACGCGCCGACGTATTTTTCCTTCCGATACTCTCCACGTAATTGCGGCCTCGACCGAGTACGTCGACTCTCGTGCATGCGAATCGTCGAACAAATCGATTAGTAAATATTGGCGTACGTGTTTATTACGTAGGTTTGTCACATGGGCTTAGATTTTACGAGTAGGTACACCGCACACGTTTCCCACAGACATACGTATAGAGTTGGGATTTTTCTGCGGTTCCGCGTTCGTAGCGCTTTTCGCGCTTTCCGAGCAATCATGTTGAAAAATCCACACAGAAAAGTAAATTAAAAACACAAAGTATCGCGGTCGCGCCCGACTGTCACGTGTAAGTCCCGATAGCCCGACCGATTACGGTATGTAACTCAGCGAACTCATATGATGTTTTACGTGACCACGTGGGCGTATGAGATTACCATTATGGCAGCGAAAAAGACCCCTCGATGGTTTATTTAATGCGCCAACCACGCGAATTCAGGAGATAAATGTTACTCGTGGCGGCGTTGATCACACGCGCGCGGAGCGATAAGACTCACGCTTCTCCGGTTCGATCTTTCTACTCCTTCCTCGTCCAACGAGCGTGTCCCTGATTCCTCTGGGCACTCATTATTGGGCCCCTTTGCGTTTCGTCGCCTCGGCTCATAATTTTACCCTCCCAACTGCGTCCAATCGGCCGGTGATTGCTCCTTTGATCCGCCGATTTTTAACCCTTCGACAAGACGATTTCAGTTTCCAAGTGTCCCCCTTGTCGCGCAATCATCCAATGTCTATGAAAAAAAAAAAAAAAAAATAATGATGTTTATCCTTTGGTTGATAGAGTCTTGTTCTGCACGGCCCAGCCGGCGCACGTGATAACGATAGCCGCGGTGCTCTGCGTCACGTCGGCCCTCGTCCCGAGTGGCTCCGAGAGGACGACGAGCCAAGCCGCCGGCCAGCCCCGCTCGCAGCTCACGTCCTTTGTTTACCTGGCCTCCTTCGTCGTGCACTTTGGCTCCCAGATCTGGATGACCTTTGTCTCCGGTAAGCACTTTTTTTTTTTTTTTTTTTTTTTTCATAAATCACAATGGATGTATAAATAAGGAGACATCTTACTATACTGCCTTTTGCATGTTCCAGGTCTGTCCTTGTACTTTGCCCTGCCGCGGCACGCGTTCGGTGAAGTCCAGCGGATCCTCTTTCCGCGTTACTTTACCCTCAACGCCTGCCTCAGCCTGACGACTCTGCTCATCTACGTCAAGCACCATCCGGCCCACAGCTGGGACTCGGAGATAGCGGTCCAGGTACGTGCAGCGCTAGAATTCAATACAATGGATCGGCTGTACATGGTTGGCCCATGAAAATAATCTCTCTCTCTCTCTCTCGGTGTTGCAGGTGATAAGTATGGGTGGGGCGTTTTTCCTCGAGCTGCTGATACGGCTGTACCTGACGCCGACGCTCCTGAAGCTGATCGAGGTGAAGACGAGCCTGGAGCGGGCGGCCGGTGTCGGGGCCGAGATTGGCCGGCACGAGTCGGGCGCCCTCAAGCACTGCCCGCACTACCTCAAGATACACAACGCCTTTCGCAAGACCCACATGACCATCGCCATGGGCAACATGTTGACGATGGCGTGCACCGTTTTGCACCTACACTACATTGCCAGCAAACTATGCGTCCTCTAATCATTTTCGTACGACCCTTTTTTTTTTTTTTTTTTTTTTGGTTTGTTTCTTTCGTTCTTCGGCTTCTTGTATTCCTGTTACCGGTATAGTGACTCTGTTTACGAGAAGATACAGCTGATGACTCTATTACCGCAACTGATTTTCTCCCCAAGGACCCTTTTTGAGCGCGATCGCGTGTGTTTAATGTCACATGTACGTGCATCCGTGTGTTTTTTTTTTTTTTTTTTTTTCTCATCTTTAGTTTGGTTACAGAATTCGTCGGGAGGAGAGCTTTTTTTTTATACTTTGCGGTGACGGTCGTCTTGGTACCTCTGAATCACGTAGATTTTTGCGTGCGTGTACAGTGCGCTGTATGGTTTTTTTCTTTTCTATGATCTGCTCATGTATTATTATTATTATTATTGTATATTATATACGCGAGATAGAGAAGAGACGTAGGGATCCCGAGGTGAAGAATAATAGTCAGAGAAAAGTATTAAGTTAACGAGAGAAAAATTACGTGCGTAATAGAGTGGATTTTTTTTTTCTTCCTTCCTTACTGAATGTTGATTTGTAAATAATTAATTTTTTTTTTTTTTTTTTTCCTTATTTGAGCATCGACGGTAAAATTGCCAAAGCCGCGAATGGGACTCCCTTCACCATTTTTTTTCCATTGACGGAATGGCGATTGTCGCGTCTTGAAAACTGTTTAAAAGTATAATATAAATATCCTTGCGCAGTGTATATCGCAGGTGTATATTGATTATTGATATATTTATTGTAGTCCAATTGTAGCGATGTATCCGACGTTGATGACAATCATTTTTTTTAGCGAGTAATCGACGATATCTAAATTAAAATTGTACATCATAATATATAAGTTTCATGATTTCTTGAAAGTTTAATGTAAGCATGTAGGTACGGAAAATCAATGCATTTTCGACACCTCGAAAATAGAGTCGCTCTCGAGTTACGAAAGATCCACCAAACGCATTTTGGCAGTTTCTCAAGAATAATCAAACTAATTTATGTTTCAACCGCACATTGTGTTTACTTATTCTGTTTCCGTGAGCTACAAAGTGACCCCAACAAACGAGTTTATTAAATTTTCAAGAAATTTCAGCCATACATACCACCGATTTTTGTATAATCGTAATATTGTGTGTAAAATAATAATTTTAAGGCCTCATCTATACCCATTCATTTTACTCATAATATAGTATGAATCAAGAAATAAAGTGAAAACTTTGACGAGAGCCGTGGATTTTGGTGCCAAATGTGAAAAAGTTTTTCATTTTCATGTACTCTCTTTGGAGTTCCACTGCTCTCGGGGATGGATAAGAATTTATTTAAAAATTTTTGCACTTTGATGCGAAAAACGTGCGATACTTTGTTTTTCCTTTTCTTTATCTCTCTACAGAAGCGGAGAAAAAGACTAAAGACTTTTTATCAGCTCTGATCGCGAACCTTGAATGTACACGAAATTTCGTAAACCTTGAAAGTGTTGGTAGTAAAGTTGTATACGAGTTAATTGTAAATTGTATATTGTACACGAGAGAATGGGCTTACAGGGTTAAAAAAAAATTCGTACGTATGGTAACGTCCCTTGACTCTCGTACCCTTGTTTTTCTCCGTACCCTCTCAGAATTGTCAATTTTCGTACTGAAAAACTCGAACTTTAGTTTTTTACAATTATTTTCAGCAGCGCTGATGTATTACATAAATCTTTTTTTTCAACGTTAGATAATCAAAATGCATACACTCTGTATCAGAGTGTAGCGCGTATTTATTGCAATAAAATAAAAAAAAATTAAAAAAAAAACAAAACAAAAAAACAGAAAATCAGAAAAAAGGAAAAACAGACTTAGCGAAGAAATATAAAATAAAAAGAACCACCGGCCGAACTTCTCTGCTTGCTAACTTTTTTTCCAATCAATGGAGAAAAGGCAAAGAATTTTTATATAATAGAACGGAGAAGAGTAATTATTATAGCAGACTTGACTGAATATGTAATCTTGTTTTTTTTTTTCCTTTACAATTTATGTGCATGACGCGCCCCACTTTGTACATAATCCCATGAATCGTCCATTAGAGTAAATTATATACGTGAATTGCGAGTATATGAAAATATATAAGAATAAATAAATATGTATAGCTATGCTTGTAGCTTTCGAGGGAATGTCGAAACTAGTTAGTGATAAAATTAACACGAATCATGTCAGAGCGTAAATTATAAAATAAATTTATTTAACTTACAACTATTCATGTGTATCTCGTTTTTGTATTTGTTCCCTTAATCGTATAAAATATTATTTTTAATGATTTTAATTTTGTTTCCATGGTAAAATAAATAAATAGAAACAAAAAAAAAAGAGTAAATTTAACACGCCCTAAGCGTTTGGATGAGAAATAAATTGTGCTACAATTCGTTGAGTATTTTTAATAAAACGTTTATGTTGACAGCTACATGATACAAATTAACAATAAATAATCATTACCACATACATGTGATTGCCCTAATATTTTATGTACAATGCATTTGAATACATTTGCATTTCATTGAAATACACGTTCAATACATTCAAACACTACGCCTAATTGTTATTTCCTGTGCTCTTTTTTGCGACGGCTAATTATGTTTTTCCAATAATGTATTACATTGCTGTTGAAGGTTTTGCAACATAGACTACTCATCCTTTTTTTCAAGTCGACGTATTTACTTTCTTCACAAAAAAAAAAAAAAAAAAAAATTTTAATTTAATTATGCCGATGCAAAAAATCAAAGAATAAATAATAACAAAGACAGGAACAGTAAATAAAAACTATATGCTTTACCATTCGAGATAAAGAATTTGAGGATTAAAAAATAATAACTGAGCGATTATTTTCTCTTTTATTTTTAATGTTTGTATCTGGGGCATCCCTGTGTCACGCACGCTATAATCTGTTCCGAAAATTCATTATCACCAAATATTTGTATAGATATTGTATATATACAAATACACGAAAATGCTGTTTTTATTTTTTCAAGTGCAGATAAGAGAAAGAGAGATAGGAACGCACGATAAAACATATCTGGATGATTTGGGTATAAATACATTTTTATAACGAACTACAATTAAGATAACTACAAAAATAAATAAATAAAACTTTTTTTCTACGAGGCACACCTTCGGGCCAAAAATTTCTTTTATCTTCTACATGCCTCTAAAATGCGTAAACATCAATTATATGCAGTTTAACACACTTTTTTTGAACTATTTAAAATTTTTCTACTGTAATTTAGTCCAATCAGAATAGAAGAAATTTTTTGTTTTGAAGTAACAGTTTTTATTTGAAATTTCTCATGATCGTCACTGGAAATCAGGGTAATACTTTACAACACAATGCAATCAAACGGACGTATTAAAATATCCTCTCTTTACACTTTCAGATGTTATTTGTATTGCATAAAATATAACGTATATAGGTACAGCGAGTCTCCAAGATCGACCGATGTACGGGCACTGCTACCGATCGGCTACCGATTTTAAGCAGGAAATGATTTCTTTTTGTGCCGTATCCATATTTCACAATTAATTCCAAAGCCGCACGCCTGAAATACTAGACACCTAAAATTAAAACGCGCCGCTAAACGCACCCTGGATATCTCGATTTAACGACTCCCTGCATAATTCATGCACGTGATATCGCCCCATCCCCTTTTTGCCTCTCGCCATCAAATCAAAGTCACGTAAACACCCAACTATACATATATGTATATATACGTGTACCAATAAGGAATATGTCATTTTCGCAACTGTTCATCAATCGATGGACCTATCGGAGTCTTACACGCGCACATATGATCTATCGTATGCGTAAGTCAACGCGCGACGAAAAAAACACAAACTAGTTTACCGCGCGCATGACATAAAGATGCCTCAATTAAGATAAGCCGCGAGCACGTTATAAAGATCAATGCACGCGTACACCAAACTTTTTTCCCCATCTCGCGAAGAGGAGCTATGATTATATTCACAACTCTCGGGGGGGATTGATGGATCCCTTAATCAATAGAGTATAGGTACATATCATATATACTTGGGCTGCGGCATATACGGTTCTAAAGACGAAGGCGAACAAACGAGTCCTCCTCTTTCGTACATTAACCATCACCGATCATTCGTCTCTCGGGGAGGAAGGTGCTATTAAAAGCCGGGACAGGTGTCACCTGNTTTTTTTTTTTTTTTTTTTTCTACCGAGATCGCGTTTTGGGTTGAAGTCGGTACAACTTGGATATTCATGGTGGTAGGAATCACATTGCACGTACAATATTTGGGAATCATTTGATTTTCAAAAATATGGAGCATTCGGCAATGGTAGGCATTCTCTGGTAGAAATTTATTTCCATGGTTGCGTAATATTACATCCGTGTACTACACGTAACGGTGAAAAAGACATTTATACTTATTTTTAGACTTAAATTTCTACCAGGGGATGAGAAGACAATCACTTTGAATAAAAAAAAAAAAAAAAAGTGATGTAACAAATGGTTGAATAAGGCTCTCTAAACAAAGGAAAGAGGGTATACGTATACATATATATGTTATAGAGACAAACATCGATATTCTCTTGAAAATGTGACCGAGAGAAGCAAGCCGGCGAGCTTGGATTTTATTTTTGTAAACAGTAGGAGGTAGGGGGCAAAGAAGGTGGCGATATACATTTTTATCGTCAAACAAAGTGATAGACAGCAAAAAAATGCAGTTTTTGGTTCAACAAATGTTATACGAGTTGCTTCAAGGGGGAGGATCTTTCAAGCCTTCGACGAACAGGTGTATAAAAATACATTTATAATGTTCATTGTCATCATTTTAAAGGAAACGAGGATAATACTTTTTTCTCGGTACATTCATTACGTATGCATTACATAGGTAACGTCAATAAGAATTTCATTTTTTTTTTTTTTTCACTCGTGTCAAGACAAGAAGAACGGAGTTTTGGAAATTTCATCACACAGTATAGTGTATACAGAAGAGTTATGTTTATAGTAAGGTTGTTTAAAGTCAGGTGTATAGTATAGTTAAAAGTATATACATGTGTACGAGAATAAAAAAGTAATTTACGCCCGCAAAAAAACGTGAACCTGCAGTCGAGTGAAAATTGTTGAGTTGGTAATTTTTGCGAGCGCGATATTAAGTAACTACATACATATATATAGATATAAATACAGACATACAAAGATTTACGTATTTATAGTGATGAAAATGAGTAGTAAAATTCTTTCGGACACGTACGGCATTCGTTGCTTTCATTCCTGAATATAATAATGTAAACCATGCAATGAAAATGCATTTCGCACGCACCTGAGCTGTATTTCGTGCTTTTTTTTGTACATCCTCACAACTGCACTGAGGTACTTATTTTCACCACAAACTGACAAACTCAACCGATACGGCATTATGCTGTCCGTACAGTGAGAACACTGGCTGATGCGTTACATTTTACAAGCGTTGATGCGTGCTGTTATGCAAAAGAAGAATACAAACTTTGCCATGCAACTTGTAAGAAGGTAAGTACTTTAAGTTGCATCAAACGTGCCGATGAGTGTTAAAAAAAAAAAGAGCGCAAGAATACATAGCTCTCGAGTAAGCTTACAGGCAGGAAAGGTGTACAGGTGTTTTATATACAAGTAGATATTTTTTATTTAGATGAATTCGCGATTTATCGTATATTGTTTTTTTTATACTCAGCTGGAATTTAAACTTTAATTATATTGTAATATCTAGTAGAGAAACTTAATTTCTAATACATTGCACACAACTATAAAAGTTATCTATCTATGACTAAACATTTCTCATCTAAATTCAGAGAAAACATACACAAACGAGTTTGAACTTTGATGGGTCTGATGATATGATATTATATTATACGAACAACACAAGAATCAACAAAATATGCATCGTTTACAAAATTCATTGGTAAAAAGGTCACGCAATTATATATAATTTTCATCGCTGACATCTAATTGTTTGTTGATTGTATTCGCCAGTCAAAATCACATTATTTTCTAAAAGTTGTACATATACATCCATTGACATCTGCATTACAAAACGTTATTCAGTATATAGATATGTAAAAGAGCAAATAGCAAACGAAGTCAAATACAAATGTAGTCATGACATCCAAAAATCAATAGCTTGGAATAATATCTGGTGAAATTTTTTACATTTGTTTTTGCTTACTAATATAAATCAATATACACAGAGAAATATTCATAACGTATACATATTCAAAGAGATACCCAGTTATAAACAATTTCGAACAAGTGAGGGTGAAAAGTGTTGAGACGGAGAGAAGTTTATACAGGTGTCGTACATAAGAAACGGTACGGCGTTATTGTAATTAATATTGTTTTTAATATCGATCGTCAGTAATATGTGTATAGCTTATGTAAAAAAAAAAAAAAAAAAAAAAAAATTAGAAAAGTCTATGTAAGGTACACATGGCTGTTATAAAAATCAACTTTCAAGTCTTCTAGTTAGAAAATCTCTGTAAAATTTTCAAAGTTGTAAATATAAAACTTTTATAAAATTTCAGTCCAATAACATTTAGATTTTTTTGTGATTTTCAAGTGATCGATTTTTCTATTTATTACCGATTGAGTAGAATGTCGTATTATAACATGTTTTAAATTGGAGACATGGATTTCAATATGACTTTCGTAACACGACGTAGAGATAAGGTGCTAAATTGTTTTACTAGATCTAACAATAAATAATGTCAGGATAACTTATTTTTAAACCATAGTTGATGAGGAGATAACAACAAAGTTATGATGTGGTAGTTTATGAAAAAATTATGTCTAATTCAGAAAAACAAACGGATCGAACGTGTGTATGCAGATCCGGTCGCTTCATTCTTGAATAATTTTATTTTATCTTTTATCTCTTAAATACCACAGAATATCAAAAAATCGCAGGATTAAATTAAAAGAATAATATACGTAAGAATTTAAATAAATAATACTAGTTTTCGCAGATGAATCATTTGCATACGGATTAAAAATATCTTGCACTTACGCGATATCGTTTCTTTTGGTCAGTAATTCTAAAAAAAAGAGGCTCTTCACCATTTATTACTCAGTCAGTACCACGAATCACAGTCCATGAATTTATTGAGCCAGTGCTCAAAAAGAGTAAAAATAGTCCTTGCCAGAGAGTCCCAAAAACCACAGCTTCATACTCGAAGAATTTCGGCAGCTTTGTTGTAACAAATTGCAATCCAATCAGGTTGCGTAGCACCCCACTGAATCTGATTGACCTCACCTTCCGCGGCTGTGTAAGCAAGAATCGGATCTTCAATGGCCCTTGGCATCTGTTGTATATCCCAAATTAGTGCCTGATGGTCGTCGCCAGCAGTACAAATGTGGCACGAGGAGTGTGGTGCCCAGGCAATACCATTTACACTTGCTCTGTTGAAAAAAAGTACCACAAAGATCATTTTTTTACAAACCACTACAATGTAATGCACACATTAAAATGCTCCATCTTACCTGTGATTGTTTAATCTGGCAACAGGTGTGCAGGGAACTCTGACATCCAAAATGATGACTTCGCAAGCATCCATAGCTACGGTGGCCAAGTAATTAGGATCTTGCTTGTTCCATGCGAGTCTTAGGAGAGGCGTGTGCTGAGGATCCTCGTATATGATCGTAGAGTGTTCGAGATGTCGCAAGTCGAACATTCTAACAGACCCATCTGCTCCAACAGAAGCAAACATGTCTCGGCCACCACCCGCTCGACTGAACGCTATGTCGTACACTTCTTTATCATGAGCAATTAGCTGCAACAACGTAAAATTCAATTAAATTCAAATTCAACAGTACATGTCCAGGTATATAAATATGATCTTTGTCAAGTACCTGTGTCTTAACATGACCAGTGACCATGTTGACTCGACCAAGAACTTGGCCAGTTTCAAGGCCCCAAATTGTGCATGTTGTATCGATGCTTGATGTCCCAATCAAATTGGGATCAACCTCATTCCAATCGAACGAGGTTAGAGGTGCACAGAAGTCTGAATTTTTATTATTGTTCAGTACACACTCCATCCTTGTCTCTGGTTCCCCAGCTCTCCACACTCTCAAATAGTCACCAGAAGTGGCTAAAAGATCAGGGTACAAACCTACAAAAAAAAAATACGATACAATCGTGAATGACACAAGACTAATAATGAAACCACATAGGTACAAATACGAACCTTTACTGTCCGGAATCCACATAATTTTGGTAGTAGGATAGGGATGATCAAATGTACTCTTGGCCACAAACACAGCATTATCCTCATCTAGCAGAACAATCTGAACCTTGTTGTTGTATTCCTCGACGAAGCTGCCAAGAGCAAGCCTGAACCTCTTGTCAGGTCTGACAGACCAGTTCATGCTGTAAAGAGGCCATGGAGCTTCGTACTTGTAGATTTCTTTTCTCTTGGGCGGTCCACTGTGCAGTGCCATAATTCTATGAAAAAGCAATACCCAATACTTGAAAAACTATTCAGCTCAGCGATCTCTAGTCACCCGTAAAAATTTTACTCACGTTTAACCTTGGCTATTCACCAAGTATAAGTATACGGTACAGTCGAGAAATATATTTCGGAGCAAAACACTAATCCGCAATAGGACGCTTAACCTTAAAAATCACCAATTGGGCGCACAGCAGACGCAAAAGACCTGCGTGCGCTTTTGTCGACCCGTGAATTATTGAACCTTACACAATCCACAGGCCATCAACCTTTGTCTCCAGGGTCTAAAAACTTGACTCCTTTTTCGTCGAGAAAAAAAAAGAGACTCTCTCCAACAGCCCAAAAGAGTGCTGCAGCAGCTGGCTGCAGACTACTATACCTATATATATTCGGCCGACAACCATACCAGGATACAACCGTCTGCTACATATCCCCCCGGCGTCCCCCGCGCTCTCTATTAAATAAATTAGTTGATTGACAATAGCCTCACACCCGCATTTACCAGAATCTCTGGCGTTAACCGAGAGTAACAAATAAAGTCATCAGAATTTGAATCTGATGCAGTGATGCTGTAAAGTTTAGAGTGTAAAGTATAGCATTTAAAGCGTGTCTCAAAAATGACAGATAAAGTGCCTTCAAATGAGGAGGTTATCGATGAGTTGACAAAGGGTTTGGAAAATGAGTGTGTCACAAATGATAACGAAAAATGCGAGGAAAAGTTCTTCGACGCTGTGACAGGAGAACCCTGGACTGGAGAAGAGGATAAGGGTTCCAAGAGTGAGGTTACCAAGGAACATGTACCAGAAGAGGAGCCTGATGAGTTTTATGTCGACGAAGAAGTTGTAAAGAATAGGGACAGTGATCTCATCGAGGATGATTTGTTCAAACTGAAGAAAGAGGCCGACAGTATTAAGGCTAGGGGTAACAAGTTATTTCAGAATAGTGAGTTTAAGGAGGCTGTGGCTGTTTACACGGAGGGCTTAAAGACTTGTCCAATGAAGTTTCAAAGAGAGAGGGCTATACTGTATGCCAATAGAGCAGCTGCAAGGGTACAGTTGGTATGTGATGTTGTAGCTATTAAGTTTCAATTTACTCAAATAATGGTATTTCAACCGGATTTTCATTTGAATTCAGGAACAGAAAGAGATGGCTATAAAAGATTGCACAAAAGCCATTGAAACAGATCCAAGTTATGTGAAAGCTAGTCTAAGGAGAGCTCGTTATTACGAGGATACAGAGAAACTTGATGAGGCTCTTGCAGATTACAAGAAAGCACAAGATATTGACCCAATGAACAAAGATATCATCAATAACATTAATGTAAGTGCTGATGTTGTACCTACAATTAATTACAACAGTTAAAATGTCATTAAAAATTTCTTATTTTACAGAAACTAACTGTCATGATCAATGACAGAAATCAAAAACAAATGGCAGAAATGTTAGACAAATTAAAGGACCTTGGTAATGTTATTCTTAAGCCTTTTGGACTGTCCACAAATAACTTTCAAATGCAAAAAGATGATAATACTGGTGGTTACTCTGTAAAATTTAATCAAAACCCAACATAGATAAAAAAAAACAGTTATCAGTCATGTGATGTTATTTTATATTTTTGAATATTTAATATAAATGTTAAAAAGTTGATCATGCGAAATGTTTATTATTCATTTAATCATAGGGTAATTAAAGTATGATACAAACAGAAGTATATTTTTTATGCATCTATTCGCTCCGAGCCGATACAGAGGTTGCGCCCCCTCTAGCCAAAATCAGGCAACATTTCTTGCATGTAAACAAACGGTTTAGAACATATATACATACGTATAGCTGCTTGTGATTGGCTGAATAAGACAGCAGGAGAGGGATCGTCGTTCTCTCTCTAGCTTGCCAAGTGCCAATCACAAGCAGCTGTACGTATGTATATATGTTCTAAACCGTTTGTTTACATGCAAGAAATGTTGCCTGATTTTGGCTAGAGGGGGCGCAACCTCTGTATCGGCTCGGAGCGAATAG